>JAQFYE010004072.1:0-14044 GCA_034694305.1 Protaphorura glebata
TGCATAAAAAAAGTCAAGGATGTCTAAAGAGTGTTCGGAGCAAGGTGACACCCTATACCAGACCGTTGTTCACTATACAGGAAACGGTGCTGCCTCTGTTGAGTGCACGGAGCCTATTTGCATTGAACATTTTTGGTCCCCTTGTATAAACGTGTAATTTTTTTTTATTCTTTCAGGTTAGTACTTTGGTTGCAGCTGCAAACAGCCATGACAACTTATGTCGGATGGATCCCGCTTGGCATCCTTGGCTATAAATGAATTTTTATAAAGTTTAATACATTAATCTTAACCTCAATAAAGGCATATTGACATAACAAAACAAATGCGTCCAGATTTGTTATTTATGGTATTCGAATTACGTAATGGGGAGAAGTTTAAGTCGAGTTCCCCTCATGAACTTCGGCTTCAATAGTCTGGGCATTTCCCCTTTTTTCTAAATTACATTTATGAATCTTCCAGAGAGTGAAGAAAATTACTAACGTGGAGACCGATTTTGCTCTACGGCATTACTATATCTCACTTTCCCCCAGGACTCACACAATTTGGCAATAAACTCACGACTCATGACTGTAAAATTCAAATCGTATGTATCCTCCGTATTATTTCCTCCTACAATATAAATCCATTCTCTACTTTTTAGTGGCCTTCTGTACGTATTCTTCCACAAAATAAATCAGGTGAAAAGAAAACAATATTCTTTAAATTTGGCTTTTAAACTAGCTTCCTGGATGAACTAGACTGTGTTATTGATGTTTCCTGATTTTTACAGCAATAATTTTGTATTTCGATAAACACTGCGTGCATAATGCATGTTGAAGGAGAATGTATAAAACCCGATCTACTATGTGTACATAAATCCGCCTTACTGTCATGCCTTACTGTATTCCTGTAATTTTTGCTCCCAAATAATTCATCACCCTGAGGACTTTTGTGCCAATAAAGTCAATATGAAATTTGGTTTTCTGGACCGATAAGAATTGGTATAATGTTTTCGGTTCGGATGGAAGTATTACAGTACAAAAAAACGAATTTCGTAAGCTCAAATCTTCCAAGGCGTGCGTCGGCCATTGACCAGTCATTTCTTTGGATTGTTCTTGAAGATGAGGGGCTTCTTCATGGTCAAGCATCCATTCCTTCCGTTTTCAATTGGTAATATTTTGATGGTGGAAGTACTGCCAGGCTTCCCGGTATTGGTTTTAATTTCATCTAATATTTTTTGGCCACCTAAAATGGTGTTCACCTTGACCTTTCTGACCTTTGACACTGCATCTCGCTCGTGAAAATCTTTCTTGCGGCCCCCGCCTTCAATTTTTGTACGGTTTTCCGGTTGCCATGAGTTCTGAAAGTATGCCCTAGAGTGTGAACTTGAAGATTCCAGGCAGTTCGGCGATGTGTCCCAGCGAATTCCGGCCATTTTGGTCGTTTTTCCAAAATGGAATGATCCTGGCCCTGGAGCAAGGATATTTCGATTTTTGTACAGGATATATCCATTTCTGCCCGACTGAATACTCGAACTTAATAAAATTACATGTATTGATTAATAGAAAAAAATGAATTTATGCAACTTCCCTGGACGGGAAGTTCGATTAACTGGCTGAAATGAAAAATCGTACGAACAATTTTGACCCGCCATTTCTGGAGTACCGCCGGTTAGGGTCCCCGCCTGCATTTAATAATACCGCAATCCGTCAACTCAAAGCAGAAATTCAAAGACTGATAGGTAGGGTAACTTATGGAACTGACTTTGTCCGAATTCGATACCGCGCTCCCGAAATATCTGCGTCCAAACATTTCCATATACCTACCGTACGTACAATTTTGGTTGGTAGTGTAGAAAATTTTTGACCAGAAAACTTAGAAAAATTTTGAGCTAGCAGAAACTCCTACTTTCGCTTTAAATTTCATTAATTCTTCATGGTTCGGTTAGGATCTGAGTAAATCTGCAATTGTCCTCCGCTGACTTAGTCCATTTTTGACTTTTGTGTCTCTTCACACATTTTTTCATAATACTCATTCAATTCTGCATCCAAAGTTTCAAAGAGGTTTGGTCGTGGATTGGAATTCGTTTTAGGACCTGGCATGGGTTGATCGACATCCACAAGGACCTTCCACTGGTTGTGGTTCTTGAATTGCATTTGTGACGGTGGATGTTTCAGCCGCAACGTTTGGTACTGGATGTTCTACAACTGGCGTATCTGCTAAATCCACCAATTCTACGTTAATGTACACAAACACTGAATCAGTAACTGAGCACGTGAATAATACCCCGAACTAATTTTTTTACAAACCTTACGTCTTTCATACACATATAAACAGAAAACTTTAAAGTTGTTGAAGGACGACATCTTCATCAAAATGATTTGTCTTCTGAATACTCGTGTCAGACTAGTTGTGGACATTTGAACTCAAAAGTCAATTAAATTATTTTTTGACAATTATGTGTAAGAAATTATTCCACGTCAAGATTGGCAGTGGCAGCACATCTGTATGCTGTCTGTATATACGTTTTCCATTCATTACAAGAGTACTTACTAGACAGACGACAATAAAAATGTTTCAGAAAATTATTGAGGAAAATCTACTCCACGTGTCCACGTGTATAAAAACAGTTGTTTTGTAACCTTGGAGGTCCATTACCACAAAAACATCGATTACATTAAGGATGGTGGATTTTATGAGTATAAATAAATAAACTCGCCGCGTTCCAAAAATCACAAAAGAAATCGGATAATTCCTAAGTTCAAAAGATTTCCAAATATAAATTATTTAATTCCAAAATCTGGATGTCCAATTTTTAACCTATTAGTGCTTGGGGGTTATCGTCCTTTCCAAGAGAATATTTCGTCTTCAATCCGTATTCTTCACAAAGTTTTGACTTATTCGATCGGATTTAAATTGTTTTGATTTTTTATGGAGTAATCGGAAGACATGTTAGAAAATAATGTTTATTCTCGAGCTTTCGAGCACAAAATCCGTGCTCTTCTTCAGGAGACAACAAGTATGAATTTAATACTACATACGGATTTTAATACTACATGGACATAAGTTTCCTACTGTCAGGCCCCGTCCGTAAAGACGGGCTTGGCTATCTTGCAAGTGTATAATACTTAATTAGTAATCGGTTGAGGAATTTGAGGCTAAGTCTATTAAAATGATAATATTCTCAGCATCCATTACTTATTCTTAAAACTGGTCTTATTGTTATTGTCAAATCAAATCAAATCAAAGATATTTATTCAAGTGTCACCAAATTCAAAAGCGGCATTTCTGCCTACATTGTTCTTCCATAAAGGACACATCTAGCCTATAACATTATTTTTTTTGGATTTAGTTTTTTAATAGTGAAAATATTTGATATCTTTAACAATACATCCATCATCTTTTTTAACGATTCATCACTTTGACCATATGCTACACCTTTGGCCAACCAGCCACTTTTTTGTCGCTTCAATAAAAATTGGCCTGCTCATATTATCTGTATCCCACGCATTGGGAATCTTATTCCATTCAACCGCTGATCGGCACATTTACATTGCTTTTCCCAGCCTCAGACTGGTGGAACTTCACAATTGCTCTTATGGTTTCGGGCTCGGGGACGTCTTATCTCTGTTTGACATCTGCATTTTTCCATAATAAAACGACCTCTCGCCATACAAGCTGTCATATGCTATTTTTGTTAGTTTTAATATATACATTTCTCTTATTGTGAAAAATTTAAATTTCTCGTACAGTGGTTTGACGTCATTGTTAGAGTTGGTAATGAAAGTACTCGTATTGGAATTTACATCGCGTACTGTCAAGAAGATATCTCACACGTGTAGTTGAATGCTGATACAGCAATTAACTACACGTGAAATCTGGTTATTTTCATATCTACAAGTTTATCAACACTAATTTGACGAAAACAGTAATATAAATCACCTTAACAGTGAAAGATCAAGTTTCCATCGATTTTTAAATATAATTGAGCCAGCGAGCGTAGTGAACGGAGCGAAGCTCTTATGAAAGACTTTGGGCTCTTTTGTGACGTCTTTTTTGTCGCTTTTTGTTTGTTGTAATTATGTAACAATAGTGCGTTACTAATGGTTACCGTGAGGGAAGCTCTTATGAAAGACTTTGGGCTCTCTTGTGACGTCTTTTTTGTCGGTTTTTGTTTGTTGTAATTATGTAACAGATATATTTATTTTTTAAGGTCAGTGTCAAGATGTCAATACTACCAACTTCACTAAGTTGTCTAATTTTAGTGGAGTTGGTAGGTGACAACTTCAACTTCCAACTAAATACAACTAACAACTTCCTACAAAATTACATCTTAATTGAAGTCATATTACTTTTCAGATTGCTCTTCCACCGGTAAATGACTAAATTCACAACTACACAGCTCTATTTTTTTATTTGATTTATTCAGAAATGACATCCCGTCGAAACGGGTCATTGCGTCATTCGACTTGACACGTACAATTATACAGTTTTACATACAATTTTACATATAAATAAATATTTGAAGCACTTAACTAAAATTTTTTACCAGTTTTCAGTTAAATTGAAAACGCACAATACCCACAAAACATACTAAGAATAAATGTAACAGTACAACAATGTTAACTAAATTTAGACCAAACGCCTTACGTAAAATTAAACAAGTTTTTATCCAGTGCTTGCGCCAGTCGCCCCAACAACACCCTAGTTGCGGCACTGCATAGTTTAGAACAGGGAGAGTAGACAGTATATTACCGGGAGAGCCAGTAAATACCAAACAATCAAAAACGTTGTTACTTTATATACCATATAACGTAACGTTGTTATGTCATATGCTAAAGAGACTCAAAGGAATGACATTCCCCCATCTAAAGCATATTGGGCCGAAAGCCTAGGTTTCCGACACAAAAAAATAACAACGTTTTTGATTGTTTGGTATTTACCGGCTTTCCCGGTAATATACTGTCTACTCTCCCTGGTTTAGAAGGCATCGTCCGGTAGTACAACTAAGCAGTGATACAGTCTATTTGTCATAACAATTCCAATTTTAACTAATGTATCCCTCGTCCACTTGACACAATTTTTATTCCATTTCCGAAATTTCCATACATTCTGTTGATCCTCTACAATAATGTCAATTAATTTTAACCCTTGCTCTCTACTAATGTTCCTGGGATGTGTTTTAGCCCCGTCGAATTTCTCTTTAAATTTTTGTACATTGGTTATTGGTTCTACTTTAAAAACCACCTCATGGCTGTGGCTGACTAGAGTTAAATCTGCCCGGATAATGAATCGTCTATGATTCTGGATTCCTTCCAGGAGGAGAAATACGTGAGGACTAAGTCCCCCTTTAGAGTTCAGCTTACGTATTGGGGATACTTGCCAAATATTTGATGAAATACTCAGTTCTTGTTTACCACGGATAATTGGTTTCATGACCGCACTCGTGGATGTAGCTGTTGTGCCTGTGATCGGACGGAGAAGTTGAGCCCAATGAATAAATGGTTGATGATTTGAAGCCGGTTTGCCGATTGCACCAAAACCACTAAGGATCTTTTGATTACCTTCTGATAAATGAATACTCTGTGTGATAATACATTTGTTTGCGTAGAGTGTATGCATCGCTTCTGATTGGTACCAAGGAATACTCACCTCAACGTTATTCATCTCATTCATAGACAAATCAAATTTACAAAAATTTGTATAACCCAAGCTAAAATTGTAAAGTATGACGGAGCATTTAGTATAACTCTCTTGACTCACAAACTTGATAGATTCCGGAGCAAACCAGAGACGGAATTCCTTCAACAATGTATTTTTCTTGTGATTCCAAAATTTGATGAGTCCGGACATGTCTCCAGTAATTAGGAGATTGAGTGAAATGTTCAAGTCCTGTGCAATAATACAAGGCGATGGAGTATTATCTTTAGCCACACTACTTGACTCCATAATTATATTTTTTAGAGAATTTTCCTGCGTGTTAAGGATAGAAAGATGGCAACCTTTAGCCCTATTAACCAAGCTCTCGTAGCTAATTAAATATATTTCACTTATAGTCGAACATGTTACAACTGAAATATGCCTTAAGAGTAGGAATTTATGAGTGACCTTACAAATGAACTGTGCGTTTGGTATATTCCATACATTTGCATAGAACATTCTGTGACATCCGACAAATATTGTACCACCTTGGGATGATGTGTCAAATGAAAAGTGTGTGTATTCACTTTTGTAACCTTCCGGTTTCTCAAATGGTAATAATTTATACTCTTTAAAAAAATGATCTTGGTATGAATTTGGTTGAATTGAGTACAGTTGCACTTGTCCTTGTCTATTATCCTCTGCTAAAAGCGTTCCACTCAAATTGATTTCTCTAATGCTAGTTGGTCCTTCAGAGATTAAACATTCTTTGAGTATTTGGCAGTTTTCAATGTTAACAAGGCAGTATTTGATGGATGGAAGAGATCCATCCTTACCAACAAGGATCAAATAATATTTGTTAATAAAATAAGAACGAACCAAATCCTTATCCCGATCAAATCTGCCGATTGACAATCCGGTTCTTAAATTCCAAATTTGGCCGTACGGCACACCGCTAGAAATAGCCAACTGGGCAAGAAGATTATTCGTCATCGATATACTTACATTCTCAATGTACACAGATGATTTTGAACATCTCATGGAGCCAATTTCGTCATACTTTGTTGGAATTGAATTTTTAGTTAGAGTGCGACTTCCTGTACAAGAACTGATGAGGTATTTGCTGTCATATGAAAATAGAAGATGAGATACGGAGAGCGAATATGAAATTCCAACCACGTTTAGTAGTTGTCCAGACGGAATCTCCCAAATGTGAATGCATCCAACGCTACTTCCGCTCCCGAGAACATTCCCTGCCTCATTAAATCTTACGCATTTAACAGATGCAAATATATCGCCTCCTTGCAAACGCATCTGGGGCTTACTTGAGGGTAGGGAGTAAATATGTAGCTCCCCATTCGTAAATCCAAACGCGAAACGCTGACCTTGTCTATCAAAATCAAGTACTGCATCGTCCCCATCAATCGGATTGTAATCTCCGCAATAATCAAATATTTTTTTTGTTTGGACGCTACCGTCTTCTTGAACTGTCGCGAGGGCGAGACCTCGACTAAATCGAATGGCAAAGAACTGACCCAAGTAATCAACACGAATCCAGGCAACTCTACGTGGAAGTAGATATTGATAAATATGACTTGTTTCAAATGTTGTTGAGGTTAGTGAATCGACCTTAAAAACAGAAAGCGTCTTGTCAGTAAGGGCGGAGTACACAAATTGTGCTCTATTATCGAAATAAATGGGGTGTTTCGGTTTAAATTTTATTTCTCCATCGACCGCACCAAGCAATAATAAATTGGGAAACATATGTTTGTTGGCTGTAAGCATTTTCAGATAAGAATCCATCCATTCAGAACTAACATTATCCAAATCAAATGGAAATAAATATGTCGATTCAACACTAGATTCGCAAACAAATTGAGTCTTTACATCTATATCGTACAAGTGCATGTTTGACTCGTAGAAACTGATCACATCCGCGCAGTTAAATATTACAATATTTGAACACATGTAAATTTGCGGTCTAGTTGTCTGAACTTGGAATAAAAATTCCAAATTTTTTGTCGAAATATTCCACGCCCAAATTTTCCCATTTGTTTCTGATAGAATTAATTTGTTTTGTGGATTTGTTTCTGATAGAATTAATTTGTTTTGTGGATTTTGTTGATCGAGAGCGAGGAAATAGGGATTGATTTCAAAGGGAGAACTAGCTTCCTGTCCAATATCTAAATATTCCAGATTAGCACCTTCAAATCTTGCACTGGAAATAAATGACTGATTAAATCTAACTCGACTCAAATCAGCTGAGCGGAAATCCGTTGCGAAACAAACAGACTGGCGAAGGTCAGCCCCGGCTAATTGTACTTTGGATAAATCCAAACCAGAAAATGAAATGCCTGCCTTGTTTAGAATAGTTGCACAATTGGCTGAGAGAATTGAAATGAGAGGTCTTCTTTTGGATTGCATTATTATGTTGCACAATAATTTAGTCATATCTTGATTGTAATTAACCGTTTCGGCAATCATGTCAATAATATCTGGTTCTTGGACGAGACAACGATTAAGAGATGGTGATTGTATAAGGTCAGACATAACATCAAATAATGGAGACTGAATACCTACAAGAAAATCATTCGCTGAAAAATATTCCGCCAAGGAACGATGAAGAAATCTAAATTCCCCGTTCCAGAATTCAACCATACAAACATTTCTCAACGTTTTCAGATTTTCTATTTTCTCTTCATTAATTGGGTCATTTAATCTAGGAAATAAATTGATCCGACTCTGACTCATACTTGGAATTATTGGATCAGCAAAATATATCTCCAATTCCTTGGGGTCAACATAACAAGTTTCGTCTTTACCACCAAAGGTCTTTTTCAATGCAATTGTAAATGTGGAATCCTGAAGGTATCCGTCAGAGTTCATGAGGCTCTGTGCCAAATTCCCAGCATAATCTCTGAACAGTGAAATCAGACTCGATTCGCTTTGAATTTCCTTTGTCAATTGGTGACCGGACTTGAAGAGTCGGTGTGCCTGATAAGAAAACCATTGATTTGTAAACTCTCGAAAGACGAATGTTTTTGTCGATGCAATATTCCGCAAATGTGATAAAAATTCAGGACTTTCAACATTTTGCCAACTCAAATTCCTTGCTTCGTCCGCTAACTGATTTTGTTCAATTATTTTTGGAAGTGCAATTAGAATTAAACTGAGGAGATGCGGATTCTGAGCTAACCTTTTCAAATCCGATAGTTTGTCCAACCACTTCAAATATGTTTCTGCAATACCCCATTCTTCAAATTGTAAAGCAGTTTCCTTTGCCATTTGCCACTTTGAATTAGTCAGCTGTTCAATATCTGTTCTGTTCAAAAATTCTGTAAAGTTTCGAACATATTCAGTAATTTGTGGTGTTTCAAAAAGTTGGAGGAAGTATTCCCGGTAACCCAACCTAACCAAGTCTGAGTCACCTGTTATAACATAACCTTCACGAAATGATTGGAAAAGATCTGATCGACCAAAAGGAGGTAAACTACCAATCCGTGCAAACGTGATCGATTTGACACTACTGAAGCCTCGACCACCTACCCCCCACCCATTACCATTGTACAAATTTATAAGTTTCGGTAATTCATCGTATCCGTCGAGAATAAACACAAGCTTAGCATTTTTTAGTCTTGAACAATCCTTTGGAGTAATATTCAATTTGGATGAATATTCTTCAAATATTTGGTCAAGTTTTAATCTGTCGACGTGAGGAAGAAAAATATAAATTGGTATTAGGATATCATTAAATTCCGATGTATTTAGGTCGACAGATTGAAGTGTTTGCCAAAGGGATTGGCACAATGAAAGGGCATACGAAGTTTTTCCTAACCCTGAATCTCCTAAAATTAAAAATGATGCGCAATTATCTGATTCCAATTCTACCTTTATCTGTTGATTCAAATCGAATGACAATTCTTTTTCTACTTCCTTTCCCTCACATTCATTCACTAACTCTTTTTCTAAACCAAAACGAGAGTATTTAAGATTAGCTTGAGATGGAATGTAAAGAGAAGTGGCCAAATGTGCACACTTACCGCCCATAAAAAATCTGTAATACCCATTCACGAATTCCGTATACATTGAACTAAGCAGGGGCTCTTTAAATTCCATTATCGACTAAATGTTAAACAAATTACAATTAATTAATTTCTGGGTATAGCTTGTTGAGTTGTGGCAGTTTTGGCATCTTCTTCACCATTGTTGAGTGAGTTGGCAGTTGCATTTGTCAGCTCTTCACTTCCCGTTTGTTTTAATGCCTCTTCCAAATTCTGCACCAAAAACTTATTAGATGGTAAAGTAAGTAATAGAATTAAAAAAAATGAGTTACCCTTTGAACTTCAGCATCAGCCTTGGCCTTAATCATACGGTCAATCCTCACCCTTGGAATCTTACAAGGCAAATATGTTCCAGGGAATTCCTCTTTACAAACTTCCTTTAATATTTTTTCACACCATGAAATACAATTGTGGCATTTCTCGCCAGAATGCATCCATACATATGACTTTGCATCTCCCAGACTGCAGAATGCGATAAATTCTCTGTAGTCCTCCCTGACTTTTTCCCAAAACTTGCGACCTTGTTCACTACTTAACGGTTTGCACTTATAATGTTTGCATTTAATTAGTTTCTCTACAAATCCGTTTTCTGTCCAACACTGTGTAGAGAGTTGTATTTCTGCAGGCGCAGAACTGTAGCATCCGTACTTATTAATCAGTTCAGCTCTGTAAAATACATGACGGCTGTCACTAACACCTTCCAAAATTAAATAAGCATGACTCACTGTTCGCGGAGAGTCTATAAAAACGTAGAGTGCCCATAAATGTTCGTCTATCATTCGTTCTTGGTCAAATAGGGACTGAAGAACCAATTCTGTCCGCAGATCACCGCACACTTCGGAGTCACTGCTTGAGAACATTTAATAACCTTAAACAATGGAACACCTGTAACGTCGGCACCTCACACGTGGTTCACTTTTTAATTTTATCTCACATTCTGCATCAACATTGTACGTTTGACAAACTGCATTGAATCCTGAATTAACGAGACGTTGCTGATCTTCGGTGGTGATATCAAACTGTAAAGTGTCGATTTTTAGATGGTCAATCTCAATTGTTTGTAAATTATTAATCACTTCACGTCCAATTTGATTTCTCTGTTGATTTGAAAAAAATGCTGCTCTAAAACTTGCTTGAATAAAGTCCAGCGTTGTCTTAATTTCCTTCGGTTCGGACTCCTGTGAATTAACTAAACGGAAACCAATGGTTGAAGTTGAAAGTCGTTGAAATAATCGATACGGATAGTTTTCAGTTATTCCACCATCCACGTACAAGTCATTGTTGAGTGTCCCATCCTCATTCGTCTGTTGCCAACGTTTATTCACTATACGAAAATTGGATCCTTTTACGTAGACGTGATGAGGTGCAAATAGAAATGGAATTGACATGGAAATCTTTACTGCATCAGAAATGACGACATCGGGTGTCTCATTATAGGAGAATGTCACCGTACCCTGTCTACTCAAATTGTAGCCGACCACAAACAATTCCTTGTAATTGTTTTTGTGATCCTTTAATTCTTTAAATGTACAATAACTAATGCCAGTTTTATTTCTGATCAGTTCTTCAATCCATTTGAGAACTTCGTAACCAGGATATAATCCTAGTTTAGAGGTGGACACAATTCCCAAATCCCAAATCACGGAAGAAACTGTTGAAGCTTTGGAAGGGGATGATTGGCGATTCCAATTAATTAGGCGATTTCTATTCACATAACTCAACTCATGATCCAAGAATGGTTTGAAATTCTTTGTTAATATAATTTCAAGTTCTGGAAGCGTATAATTGAGTACGACGACCAATGCCGTGATAGCACCAGCTGACGTTCCACCGACACGTTTGATTTGATTCAAATCAAGTCCACATTTTTGCAAACCGGCCAATGCACCCAAATATGCAATTCCCTTCACACTGCCACCTTGGAATAACAAATTCTCAACGTTCTCAAATACCATACCTTTGTTATTTGGATTTCACAGATTATGGGTATTGTGCTGATTTTGATAGTGTGATGATAGCGCTACGTGCCTGGGTACTCTAGTTGCCGAATAATTTCCATGCAAATGTCATGTGCAAAATTACGTAATTCTGCGAATGGGTGTCATCTTCTCATCTGAATCTGAATCATCTGTGAGTTCCCAAAGGGTTGTATAGTTTCTTTAGAATTGCATGCATAGTTACTCCTGTTTTTCATAGACGTAAAGACGTAGTCCGAAGCGTAGAACACTCACAGTGATATAGATATAGTCGTTTGGTGTGGTAATGCATAATGGGTATGCGTATGCTACGTATTATATTTTTTCTCTACGCTAAATACAGGGTACGACACATTAGGTTTGCCCCGCCCCTGCAGCCGGATCAGGGGGGTCGGACAAAAAGTGAAATATACATTTTGTAAAGAATCTTATGAAGGATTTGGAATGCTATTACGCTCAAATATACGACGCATGTAGCCGCGGTGACGAGCGTTTAAGTAAAAATCTGTATGAAAACATGGATTTCTGTACGGATTTTCAACTATAACACGCCCACAATTTTTTTTAAAGAAAAATCCACGAATGTTATGCTTTTCGGTATATTTTTCTGCAATTTTTAAAATTTTGTTCAACCGGTTTGGAGAAAGTCGATTTCTCCATGGTTTCTTTCATTTGATCATAATGTACAGGGTCCCCAGTATATTCGTGCACCCTGACTATCTCAGGAACCATAATAGTCAGCAACGAACGGAATACACCGTTGGAAAGATCAGCTCAGTCTGGACTTCAGACATGTCATTTAAGCTCGGTGACACCGAGCATTCGCGCGCAGCTCGCGGAGGAAAATAAATAATCTCTTTTTGGACGCTTTCTTGCCCGTTTTTGATGGTCTTCTGTTCGAAAAGCCATGAAAACTTAAAAATTTCCGAAAACGAACTTCACCACCTGATTTGCATTCGTTTTTTGAAAATTTTGAGACATGGATCGAAAATTTCTGAAAAAGTTGATTTTGGCCGAAAACTTCAATTTTTGTGAGATTTGATCATTCTCAAGGAAATCGAGATTTTGATGCAAAGTCAACTTTTTCAGAAATTGTCGATCCATGTCTTAGAACTATCAGAAAACGAATGCAAATCAGGTGGTGAAGTTCGTTTTTGGAAATTTTTAAGTTTTCATGGCTGTTCGGGCAGAAAACCATCGAAAACGGGCAAGAAAACGTCCAAAAAAAGATTTTTTATTTTCCTGCGCGCGAGAATGCGCGGTGCCACCGAGTTCAAATGACATGTCTGAAGTCCAGACTGAGCTGATCTTTCCAACGGTGTATTCCGTTTGTTGCTGACTATTATGGAGGGTGCACGAATATACTGGGGACCCTGTACAATTAGCACTCACCACAAAATGTGCTCACTGTTTCTTAATGTAGTTTCCCTCGAATGCATTTTTCCTATTTCGATTTTAAGCTTTTGGATTTTGCTAATTTGCATCTTTTTTCTGATCAGTCTTTGCACGAAGACTGCACTGCTGCTTTTAATTTATGACAATTTGAAAACCGCTTTCGCCTTAAGGACACTTGGGATAATAAACTTCGGTTGACCTCGTCAACTATCCTAACCCTGTTTAACTAAACGTTCTGGAATTTTGTGTGGTCGTTCCCAGGTCTTCAGTTAGGGCCACCGGTCAAACCTTTACGGTATCATACCTTATTAGAAAAAATAAGTCATACGGAAAAAGGGTCTCCGTTGACCCATCGACGACTCTTGACTCCTCGAAGGTCGATCCGAAGTCAAAATCGAATATGTTGCCATCGAAAAGTTTAAACTGGATCGACTGCACTTATTGTTAAAATAATAACTTTTCGACGGCTGGAGAACATCGGAGAACCCGGAAGAACTTTACAGCACAGATAAATAAAAATCAGCACAGAATGTTGGCTTTGTCACGTAAAAATGTGTGTCTCCATTTGATTCCCGGAACTGTCTAATTTTACATAATATGAGATTCATAAAAAATGAAAATTTGGCTTGCCCAGACTGTGTCCCGGAATTCGTGCTACAATATCCTCCTGTTATTAATGACTCCTGCAGTAAGTTCTTGGTTAGTTTACTTAGAATATTGTATACAGAGCCGAAGCTAGGATTTTTGCGCCCTTGTGCACGTGAATAAAAATCGCCCCTAATAAATATTTTTTTCGAACAGTAGCTTTTATTCGTATTTATATAATCTAATTCATTCTACACTCCATATCGTGCACAGCAGGAAAGGTCAACTAATTAGGCGGCGAGGGAGGGTGTCTCCCGGCAGAATGTAAGGTTGTACGCCCGCCGTTTACGGCGGTCCCCGCGGAGCGGCAGATTAGAGGCCAAAATTTTTTTCAGGTTAGGTTAACAT
>JAQFYE010004073.1:0-14044 GCA_034694305.1 Protaphorura glebata
AGATTTGACACGAGAAATATTAGAACAGTTTCTTCATAAACTTATCAGTCGGGTATGAGCAATTGCAAATACAAGTAAATACAAACAAACAAACAAAACTTTCTCCTTAGTGAGCAAGTTTTTTTTCAAAATTAAAAATGTCTATTTCTGTTTTTGTCTAGACCAGGGAAATGTCCATACTACAGAAATGACGAGTCTGAAATCACCTATTTGACATTGGTTGATGTTTTACGACATTTCATTTTCGCACACAATGGAAAATATTCTCTAATAATACCAAAAACAATTCTCTACTCAATTTTTGAAAAGTTGGCTGAAATGGGTAACCTCTTTTTTAATCAAATGATATGTCCGTAATGGCATGAGTTTTGCCCCCCTCCCCCCCCCCTTATGGATAGGGCTGGAATTTTGATATGATGCGCCCTATGTGACTGCAGACAACTTTTGTATTGGTCAAACCCGGGGCATTGGTCCTTAGACTCTTAGGGGTCACCAATTTAGTGTCTTCGCATGTCCTAGGCCATGTGCGGTGTAATCTGAAAAGTGAGGTCAAGGGTAGTCAACCTACTAAGTTTCAGGTCTTGACCTCCAAAAGTGACCAGAGTCCGAGAAATAGCCTTTCTATTGATGGAACCAACATAAGTGACCTCAGGACGTCACGTGGGCCACAGCAGTGCTCTGAAACTTGATGCTCAGATTATTCTCAACCTCCGCATTAAAATGACACCACATTTGACGTAGGTCATCTGGGTATGGGCCGCAAAGGACACGGATCACGTGATGACTTACGTCAAATGTGTTGTCGAAATTGGCCGATCTTAAAAAATTTGAAAATATATCCTGAAGTTCCCTCTTTGAAAAACACGACATCGTGCGTTGAAATGCTTGCTGTTCTCGTTATTCATTTCGCGTCAATATTGAGACATACCCATTAGATGCATTATAGAAAATTTTGGGAGAAATTCAAAACAATTTTTTCCTTCAGGATTTTGTGTTTCCTTAAGTTCTCTCATATATCTAATCAAAATCTAGACGAAAAAAATTATTTTGAATTTTTTTAAGATTTTCTGAAATGCATCTAATTGGTATGTCTCAACATTGACGCGAAATGAAAAACGCCGGAAACAGCATGCATTTTAACACACTATTTCATTTTTTTTAAAGGTGCTATCTTCAAATGTTTGAAGAAACGCAAAAAAAGTACTTCATTTTTACACGAGTATTTTTAGGCCACACTCAGAGGATGCCAATCTACTAAGAAAAATGGGTATCGGGTCCAAATTTTCCTCCTATCACTTTTACCAGAAGTGCTAAGTGGTTCGGTCGTTCCCGGACACCCCGTAATAAATGGTACTATGCTGCTACGAACTCAAGTCACATATAATAACAGGGAGTTTCTTTGCAGTATTTTGGCATGAAGGATTTATGCAATTTGAAAAAATTTAAATATGTGCGGATGTGGGATACAATTTTTTTAGCCATACACAAGTCAGAGTAATTGAACCCGATCCAAGCCTTGTTTGTTTGATTTCTAACACCGTTATGTTGCTATTTGAATATCCATTGACTTGAAACATGCGGTTTTGTTATTCTAGCTTTTACGAGACATAGGTTGGAGGCGGGCACATTCTTATGAATTACCCTGTCCATATTATTGTGACGAAGAGGAGAATGACGTTCCTTCCTTCCTCCAGAATCATTGGAAGATTTGATTGTGTGATTAACTTCACTGAATAGACGTCGAATGAGATGTGATAAGTGTGGAACCACCAGACAACTCAAACCGAGAAACCAACTCAATTAGTGTTCAAATAATTATCAGACAATTCGCAAATCTTTTTATGCACAGGGTCACGCATAACTTTTGCCCCTCCCCGGGTCAGCCAATTTCGGGTGAGTCACACAAAAAGTGAGATATGCATTTTGTAGGGAATCTTATTTCGGATATAATGAGCCATTACGATTGAAATATCCGTTGCGAGTAGCGGCGCTGACCAGCGTTTAAGTAAAAACGGCATAAATAAACCCCAAAAATTAGGCTCTCCGCTACAAAACATGCCCGAAATAATTTTTTTCGAAAAATCCGTCAATGCCACCTTTTTTGCAATAATTCTTTGCAATTTCTTAAATTTTGTTGGACCGCTTCGTAGAAAGTCAATTTTTCGCTCCCAGGGCATTTTGGTGAAAAAAACCAGAATTTTCCTTCCAAATGCCCTGTGAGCGAAAAGTTGACTTTTTACAAACCGGTCCAACAAAATTTTGAAACTTGCAAAGAATTATTGCAAAATCGTGGCATCAACGGATTTTTAAAAAAAAAATATTTTGGTCATGTTTTGTAGCCAAGAGCCTAATTTTTGGGGTTTTTTCATGCCGTTTCTTACTTACGCTGCTCGCAACGGATTTTCAATCGGAATGGCTCCTCAGATCCTTCATAAGATTCTCTACAAAATGCATATTGCATATCTGACTTGTTGTGCGCCTCCCCCAGATTGGGCTCACCAGGGAGGGGGGGGGGCAAAGGTTATGCGTGACCCTGTGCACCAATTTCTATTGATAGAGTGATCAATAATTCAATCTGAATCATTTAAAACTTCAAGATATTCCTGTCCTCACACGAAACTTACTACGACCAGTACTAATTAGAATCCGAATTTCCTAGTATTTTTTAAAAAGATACGACAAAAACTTTTTCGTTATGAAGAACTGCAACTCAGGCTGAAATTCTGATGTATGACGCAAATATGAAAGTCCAACTTTCAGATTTAAATTTAATTTTGGGGTTTTGAATTAAATTAATTGATATGTGCACAAGTATGTGTCTTTTAATACACATGCATTTAACACATTTGCTACACGGTGTCCCAATTTGTTTATATGCATATGCATGTATATGTCTGACCTCCATGTCATTGTGCCCAACACAGCACTCACACACAAGTATTCATATACACTGCACTCATTGATTGTTGGATTGGATTGCATTGGATCGGAATCTTTATTTACGTGTTTTTCCAAATGCATTCACACATTACAAGTATGCTCGTTGTTTGTCTCACGATGGTAACACAGAAAAATCTTTCCCTAAATTAAATGAGTAACTATAAAATAGAAACGTAGGCGAATTGATAAAATACAAGATTTGGACCTTAAGTGTATTACAGATATAATCTACTTAACTATTATAGAGAGAAAGGTACGAATTCCACTACCTAACTGTCCCCAAGTAACCGCTACTGACATCTATATCCGAATTGACTAGATGGCAGTGGTATATAATTGCGAGGAGTGTGCCTTACGACATTTTAATTTTGGGTGTGGTGCTTGAGGTGTCTTCTTATGAAGAGCGCAATAATGCTCACCGCCCATTCACGAGAAAGCAAATTGTTTGCAGCCTCTTACATTCCTCACACTCACATTTCATAATGCTTTACAAATTACATCGAAAATCCTGCTACGATTTGGTTTATTTTAATATTGCAAAAAATCGTGGATCAGTTTTGAAATTCAATTTCTTATTTTAGATTTATGTCAGAATTTTTCTTAAGATACGGAGTTATATTCAAAATAAACAAAACCATTGTGTGATTAACTATGCTGACTAGACAAAAATGAGATACGATATGACTCAAGACACCATGCAATTCAAGCACCAGAAATTACTACACCTCCGTGTTCCGCAAATTATATATTATTTTGACGCAGATTAGGATATTTTCATTCAAGTATCTAATTGAATGATGACAAAATATTTTTCAATATTTTGCAACATTTTACACACCGGTTTGTATTTTTAAAACAATCGAACTTGTTGCCGTATTCTCTAAACACACTTGTCTACAGATGAAATAATTCAAGGCTAATTCAAGTGTGAGATGCAAGAAGTAGTAGAAGTAGAACTGAAATAGATGGAATCTGCCTACTTTTCTGGTGCCATCCCGAAGCATTATTATTTATACACCGAACAAATAAAACTTATAATTTTTAAGTCGCTGGAAACAGTCAATGATCTCATAAACCACATTATACTCAATCGGAAAAAATATTGAATAAGAAGATAAATATTTAAATAGCATAGGCATTAGGCATGTAAATTTTATTCCTATATAAGATTTCACGTTCTACGTACAACCATTTTAACGGGCGTCGCATGTTCACTGTGTATGGTCAGAAAACTTCTTTAAGGACAGCGCTAGTTCGATAGCTTTTACGTCAGGATGGCCAAGGCCACAAATCCTTAGTTTTCTTAATTTTTTTTACAATGTTACTCGTCAGATTTTGAGGAAGGCTGTGACGAGTGACCTATTTACATATTCTTCAAGTTTCTTAACCAAGGATACGCTGGTAAATTGAGTCATAAAACACCGGTTATTCTTAGGGTATTCTCAGGAAGGAAAAATTAATTTATTTATTAGTATATATATCTATTTACTACTTAATCCAGAAGTTATTAAGTCAATTATTAAGTCTATTATTAAGGTCATTTTAACTACTATTTCATCCAAAAAAATTCATAGATTTGTGTACATAGTATGATATGTGGAAAAAAAAGTACAAAAGTTGAGAATCACTCGTAAAATATGCTCAAACTGGCAGTAGGATTGCTATTTTAATGTGTTTTTTTGCCTTTATGCTCTTCATTAGTGTATATGATAAGTTTATCTTACTATCAATTGGTTGTTCAAAACAGCGAGCTTTTTTGTCGGAATAGTGTTACACCTAGTGGGAATCAATTTAGTTATTATACTGAACTGTTTGGGCTATGGAACATTATGACATTAATAAAAAATTCTCTGACTCTGACCCTGGTAAATGAATAGAGAAGAAAATGGCAATTGGTCATAAGATCGATTTTTCACCCATTCAAATTTGTCTCTAGAAATACTAATCCCATTTAAAAAATTCCTTCAGATTTGGATTCCTCACAGAGTTTTGAGTCAGATATCATTTATTCAATTTTCATTTGAGAAACTTCATGACACTTTTTTGATTGGAAAATGTACATGGCAGCGTGGGAAATAATACCAGCACGGTGCTTCCCATTTTCTGGTGAGGCCATTATTTTAGCCCCAGATGTTATAAATTAGTTCATCTTTTAGTGTTATCGGTCATTCTTACAGAGTTATATTAGGTACACGCAAGTTCAGAAAAAAATCAGTTAAGGTTTTAAGCTGTAAAATTATTTTTGGCATACAAGATTCAAGCCTGGAGAAGGATACCTTCAATAGGCTAAATGGAATATCAAAAAATGGAAATGACGTACTGCCCAACCGCTGAAACCTAATTTTCCGAAGGTGTTACTTCCCTTATAGTATTGTGTACCAAATTTAGCTCTGAAAAATTTGATATGTAATATTCTGCCGGAGAAAAAAATGGCAGAATGAAGCGGCAAACTGTTTATCATAAAACGCGGGAAAACTTGGAAATTGAAGACGAGTCCAAAGTCATGAAAATGCGATATTGCTGCTAGAAATAACTTGAAGAGTCAATAAAATTTAGACCATTTCCAAAAAATTAGCATTTCGAGCTGGTCTAAACCAAATTGTAAGATTAATAAACTAATAGAAATGGCCGTATCTAAATATAATTCTGTACTACATAAGCTTGCCGCAGCTATTATGCTTATTAAAACCAACTTCTTACACGTGTTAAGGAATTTTGGAATTGATCAGGATATGTAATAGTCAATATACAATCATGGTCAATTAAAATTGATTTGACAGAATACATATATAGAATGATTTGAAGTAGAATATAACACAATCAGTCTCCGTAAGCATAAAATATTCCCTGGAATATTCCGAGATCGTTTCCTGGGAATATTTCCAAAACCTAATTTCCATTGAATTTTCACTCCTACGATGTGAGATCAATGTATCGTTATGTTACTTTTAATAAATTTACCCACTTACGAGGGATGTACTCGAGGTCGAGAAAACTCGAGAAAGATTCATACTGGGCGGTTTGGGTTTTTTACGTAATTAAACACATTGAAACTTATTGCGTCAAATGTAAAAGTTTTGAACGTCAATGAAAGCATGGCGGAATAGATTAAATAATTGACCTTGACACCCTGTCAATCTTGTCAATTGTCAACGCACTTCAAATTTGGTATAAAAGCAGAGTTAGTTCCAGCACAAAATTCAGTATCATCGGCTTAACATTACACAAGTAATTTGACAAGAAAGATCATTCAAATTGGATTAGTAAAAGGTTTTGGAATTACTGTGCTGCATTGGATTTTTGACTTTGCTGATATCAATCACCGACGTATCAGGTCAGTTTTATAATTTAGATTGTACTTGTGCCCAGAAAGAAATGGCAGGAAATTTTGTCTATCTTGATTTATATGTATTTGTTATAAATGGAGTCAGGGGAATTTGTTGCAATCAATAACGTGGAAATCAATGCGAAAAACATTCTACACGGACACCGATGAGTCTGCCATTGTAAGTGAACTTCTTATTGAATTTGGCATTTAAAAAATGACTAAATCTTCAATGACTAAATATTCTACAGATGATATGGACTGAGGCCATGGACTTCTGCCAAAGATTGAATATGACACCCGCAAGAATAGATTCCGTCGAAGAGAATAATTTGGTCTCCAACTTCTTAAATACTACATTTAGTAAGTGCAACCAGTTATTAATTATTTTAAATTCAATTTTAAATTAATTGGAAGTTTTTATTTATTTTTCGATCCTAACATCCCTATATCCACAAAATTACAGTATATTTTTGGGGAAATTAAACTTTCACTTGTGTGTCTATTGATTTAGTAACATGTGATTTCACGTTTCCTCACATTCCGTATATTTAATGTAAATAAAAAGTTTTAAGATTTCAAAATTTAAATTCCATTGCGTACGATAAACATTGTAATAATAATGTGGATGATTTAGAAGACAAACTTCCGTAAGTTTTAGTAGTAAGGGGTCGCATTTTATTTCCTGGATGTAGGTCCCATTATTATTTGGATGTCCGAACTTTTGGTTGGTTGCCTAAGTTTGGTGCTAAAGCGGGTTTGGGTGCAGTTGGAGTACTTTCTGAACCGACGTTTTGAAAATTTTGCCGTAACCTAGACGGTTTATATGTCGGTTTTGCCGCAAAACATTTGAATGCACTGTTTCCATTTCTGTATTTACAATTTGTTGGGACAGGTGAACGTTCAGTCTTGGAAACATTATATCCCTGCAGTGTAGGAGCTATAGTAGTCATGAGTGCTTTAAAAATATATCCAGTTGTTGTTGTCGTGCCGGCAGATCCCGTTAGTTTTTTTCCATGGAAATCATTCGTTAATGACGAATTGAGAGGGATAACCGTCACCGTTACATTCATTGCTTTTTTAGTGCTTGGTGTAGTTAAAGTTTCTTGAAAAGTGGTCTGAGACATTTCAGTCGAGGTCTGAAGGGGTGTCACCGGTACAGAGTTCTCTGGTCTTTCCGTAGAAGTCGCAATTGCTGTATTATTTGATGCACTCATGGGTGTTCTTCCGATATATCCCGTGAGGGGTCTCCGATCGAAATCATTTGTTGATGACGAATTGAGAAGATCAGTTGTCACCGTCAGATCCATTACTTCTTGACTGCTTGGTGTGGTTATTGCTTGTTGATAAAAGAAATTCGTGGTCTGATCAGTCTTTTGTTTTGCGCTCTGAAAGGGTGTCACTGGTACAGAATTCCCCACACTCTCCGTAGATTTCTCAATCCGCGCGGTTGTACTTCCATCATCAATCTCTATCGACTTAGTTTCCAATTGCAAAATGTTGGAATTATTTGCTCCTGTGAAAGTAGACTCACTGGTATTGTCGTTGTCGTAGAACTTGTTTGTATAGCTTAGATTGCTAGCATCAGTGGCGACCTTGGAATTTGGCGTAGTAGAATCCGTAAATTCTGAATGTCCGTTATGTCCTGTATGCTCTGACGTGAGTCCTGTTGTTTCATCTAGAATGGTCCTTGAAGTATTCCGACCAAGATTATTATTATACATTGGAACTGTGTGCTTTAAATTCAAAGAAATACATACCTGTTGATATTTGGTGTGTTCACTTGATGATCCTCTGAATTTCTGTTTTCAAGCATCACGTACACGCCCACAAGTATACCAATCGCAACTGCTAGCAGAGAAACTCCAAGTGCCCATTTATGCCAAGGCTGAATTTATGAGAAATAGGCAAGCTTATTAAATATTTGTTGTCAAATATAAGGTTAAAGAAATACAGAGGATGGCCGCACTTATTCTGGACAGTTAACTTTCTGCTCTATTTCCCGCGCTTTTGGTTTAAAAATTTTGAAAGGACGGGACGATTTGGAGGGCTTGTTGACGGTAATATTTCTAACAGTGAGTAAATTTTGCGGATCGGTGAAGTCAAAAATGTGTAGGAAACTGGGACCGGAATTGAAAGTGCTCGCCTGAGCGTTTTCCAAAGAAATTCTCCCACTAAAAACCATTCTAAAAAAATGGGGTGAGTCCGAAATCAAAATTTCAAAAGTCATGCGTGGCCGACATACTCAACTGCATCGAATTTCTTGACTTCCTTCACTCCAGAAATATAAACCTCGAAAAGTGAGGACAAAATCTTTAATTCGTAACTTCGACCAAATTACCAATAAAAAAATTGTTCCGAGAGATGTTCCAAAATAAAATAGGCCGTGAAACAGTGGCCAAGAATACGGTATGGAAGGTCATCCATAAAGACTTGGTGGCGAAAACGAAAAAGAGGGTCCTCGTCCTAGCTCTGAGATCCTGTCACATAGCAAATCGGCTGACTAGCAACAGAAAGCCGTATGAAACCCGTTTGGCGGGTCATAGGTCATAGTAAGTTGTGATTCTTGATGAGGCTTGGTTTTGTGTGCAGGACTCCAAAGGAACTAAGCGAATTCATTATTGTAAACCTGGGAAATCCGACCCCGAATATTGCTGTCAGAACTTTGAAAAGTTTTTTGACAAGTTCATAGTGGTCGGTGCTATGGTGGGGTCATCTCTCTGATCAGAGTAGCAAGGATGTTAAAATTGACTCAGACTATTATATTAACGAAGTGTTAAAACCATTACTTGAGTAAAAATTCTCGAAATTGTATCCAGGGGAGACAACAAAGATTTATTGCATCACGATGCAGCGTCCTCGCACGTGTCTGGAGAATCGGCCCAGTATGCAGCCGATTTGAAATCTAGACTCGCGATAACAATTATTCCTAAGAGCGAGATACCTGTCAAGTGCCCTGATACAAGCCCTATTGACTTTTTCAGTTTTAGTCTATTAAAACAGAAGTTAAATTTGAGACGTGCGTCAACTTTAGATGTTTGGAAAACGCTCTGACAAGCACTTCCACTCCCGGTCCCATTTTTCTGCGCATTCTAGACCTCACCGATCCGTAAAAATTACGCACAGTTAGAAATGCTACGGTCAAAGAGCTCTCCAAATTTCAAATTTTTTAAATCAAAAGCGCGGGAAATAGAGCGGAAAGTTTATTGTCCAGAATAAATGCGGCCACCCTCTGTATATGGGTCCGCCCGTTATGAGCGAAACCGTTATGGGCGAAAACGTTATAAGCGAAAAAATACCGTTATGAGCGAAACGCGGGGAAATCATGGCTACAGAGTTGCCACTTCCTCCAAACCAAATCTGATTCATTTTTAATATAAAAAATGAGCTTATTAGAAAATCAATTCTACAATAAAATTAAGTAAATTGGTTACCGAATAAAGTAAATAAAGAGTGTCATTCCAAAAATGATCGCTTATTTTTTGAAAAAAATTGTGCAGAGTTTTTGTTCTTAAGATTTTAGCATGGGATATCACATGGAAACATAAACTGATCTCAATACTCATTTTTTATCAAAAACTGAAATTTAGTTTCTTTCAGAAAATCGTTTAAATGTTTAGAATAATAAATTTGATGTTGAAAAACCTCATAACTTTCCATATTTGAATGCATTTTTGCCCAGAAATCAATACTTGGTGATCAATATTTAATTGAAATTGTTATCTTAGCCAATATGCATTCAAATATGGAAAGTTATGAGGTTTTTCATCTCCTAATTTATTATTCCAAATATTTCAAAGATTTTCTGGGAATTTTGTTTTGATTATTGAAAAAAATTTGTTCTTCAGATCAGTTTTGGAGCAAAGTGCCTTGCGATATCCCTTCCTAGAATCTTGAGAACAAAGAGGGGACTATTTGCACTTTTTTCAAAAAATTTCAAACAGTTTTTAAAAATGTTTTGAGTGTTGCGTGAGCTAACGACATTTTTGAGGGTTTGAGGCAAAGGTCTTTACGAAAAAAAGTTAAAGCAAAATCGAAGAGATACACCTCAAATAGTTTTCTCGTAAATCTTATTTTTATTTTTTCTGTGATAAGTAAGTGTGAATTGTTATTCACAAAATCTCTATATAATATATCTTGCCATGACATGACTTTTCGTTTTGTCGTATCTGCAATGCAATTGATTAATTTTATTGTTGAATTGATTTTATAATATGCTCATTTCTTATATTAAAAATGAATCAGATTTGGTTTGGAGGAAGTGGCAACTCTGTAGCCATGATTTCCCCGCGTTTCGCTCATAACGGTATATTTTTGCTTATAACGGTTTCGCTTATAACGGTTTTGCTCATAACGGTGGATCTCCTGTATATGTACATATGCTATGACTCTTGACTTGTATTACATTATTATATTACCTTAATTGTTGCGCAGGCCATTTTTAGTCCAAGTATCGGTAACCCAAATGTGTAAATTTCCAAAAAGAAATGTGATGTTATTATATGGATTATGTCGGAGCCCGGTAGAGTAATTGGAAAAAATGTATTGTCACTGCCTTAACCACTTGCAGACTGCTTGGTTGTCAATAATGTCAAAGCAATTGTACCAGCTAGAGAATGTTCTGCGTCATAGCCATCATCAAACCTTTCACTTGAATTTGGTTTAACTCCACTATAATCCTTTGGATTTAAATAATTCTGCTGTGCTGAACAATTAAATTTTGTATCCATTGTCAATGTCAAATAAAAATGGGTATAATTTTAATGGAACTCATAAAAGAGTGTTACAAATTCGTTTGTCTTATCAATTTTATGAGCTCTGTGACGATCGATTACATTCAAGAATCGACACGTGTCTATTTCCTTATTTATGACTGATTGTTCTAATTAACGGAAAACAAATAAACTTCAATGCAATTATCCAAGTACATTCAGATTCTCCACCGTTTTATTCCGTGCCCTTCCGCCTTTTTGGGAGTCATACAATATTCGATACGAATACATGACATTAAATTTGGTGGATTGGCAACCACAGACAAAAATTCTAATTTTTGACCTTGGGACTTATTTGAACGACACCTTTTCCAAATGTTGGTATTTATTTTTGGTTTGCATTAATCTGCATTAATTAATTAGGATGTGAAGGGAAGATTTATATTTTTCAATACAATCAAATTCATCAAACCAATTAACTAAAACATTACATGTGAATCAACATTCACCGTATTGCAAAGTCGCTCATTGAATTGAACTTTTATTATACTTTATCTATATTAGTGATTATTCTTTGTAGAATGACAAGCAATAGTAATAAAATGTGAGATCCTTTGCCAATGCGTAGATTGTTTTTATACGACATATAGATGAACAGTGTGGGCCATAATAATTTGTTCTTCCCTACGGCGTAATCAAAATTAGCTGAGACATGCATTTTATAGGAGAACAACCGGCTCATATTTGTTGTTTTTGAAGACATTGACTGTGGAAATCAGAAATTATAAACTTTTCCAGAAGTTTGACTTCCTATGATTTTATGTAGTATTCCAGATCACGTCTATGTGGCACAGAAATCTAAACACCTCAGCTTTAGCTGTAGAGAATGTACATCTCATTTTTTGTCTGACTCCAACGCTTTAGCTGTAGAACAAGGCAAATTGTTATGTACCTCACTGTAGAGTTTATTGACTTCCGAAACGAATGTGAACGCAACATTTCCGGAAACAATTCCTGTGCCAGTCACCCCGAGTCGTAATTTTTCATACGGATCAGTTCCATGAGGTAAGTGAGCGAATAAAATCAAAAATAATATTATTTCGATTAATTAATTAAATTAATTACAACTATTTATTGCTTAGACTCAAGGATGTCCGATCCACTGCAAACATCATGGACAATTCGAATTTAGAGCTCCAGCTCAGCTCCAAAGTACAATTCAAGGATTCTGGGCACGGAAACTGGAAGTGGCCGTATGGAATTTTAGATCTTCTCTTCCACTTCCACTCAATATGGTTGGAATGGAAGGCTTTGAAACCAACAAAATGTGAGTGAAATAACGATTTATTTTGCGAACTACCGTTGAAGTTGACTCATCGGCATCATGCGTTTCTGCTTAACGTCCCATTTAAGAATGTATCGAATTATGTTTAAATCAAACAGTTTTGCTTTATCAATTCGATATGCTAGGCAAATATTTTTGCATTTTCATTTGTCAATGACATTCGGTGGTACTGAAATGAAGTATTCTGGTTAAATTTCCAGAATTCCTATCTCTCCACGTCATCGATAAGAAAGTGTTGAATTTATACCACACTACATTATAGCAGGGTATCAGTAAATATCTTATTAATTAGCAATTAAGCTCACCTGTGGCGCTCAAATTGTCAACACATCATTCGTAATTAGAAAAAAAACTTGCACACCTAAGGGATATTTTTTACTAAATAGTCTGAGCTGAGAACATTGTCCGAAATCTACCTGAGTCGACGATAGGGTCAACATTATTTCTTGGGAACGGAGTCAACATTTTTAGAGCGATTTTGAAATTTCTACTAGAAGATGCGAAAATTGTTGTAGCGAGATTAGATTAATATTGGGAAGGTGTTAATGAGAACAGACTTTGCAGAAATAAATTATAGTATCAATTCCATTCAATTCATATAATTATTTAGTTCTTCTTATCTACGGGGTGGCTAATATGTATTGCCCCCCTCTACAGCAGTTACCACAATAGGCACAGACACACCCAGTACATTGTTGGAAAGATCAGCTCATATGGGATCTCTGACATATCATTTGAGCGCAGGAGCAAATTTAAAAAACGAACTTCACCACTGCATTGCCAAATGCTTTCTGGCAATTCTAAACCGTGGTTCGATAATTTTTAAGCAAGTCGATTTTGTCTCAAAATCTCAATTTCGAGTGTTCTCAGAAAAAGTTAAATTTAGCGAAAAATAGACTTGCTCAGAAATTGTCGAACCATGGCTCAGAATTTCCAGAAAGCATATGAATTATTGGAGTTTTCACGGCTATTTGGACGGAAGACAGTGAAGAAACGGCAAAAACCGGACTTCTCTTCTTTAACCGTGCGCTGCGCGCAAACTCGACGCGCTACTAAGCTCAAATGATATGTCAAAGATCCCACTTGAGCTGATTTTTCCAACAATGTATATGGTGTGTCTGTGACTATTGTGGTAACTGCTGTAGAGGGGGGGGACAATACATATTAGACACCCTGTACACTATACATAATTGCATTTAATATTTAAGGACTTCTTAATTTTATTTTAGAGTTGCTCTCCACCGACCTGCTGGGATGTTTCAAAGGTCAAGCTGTGACCTGTGATATCATCATCGAATCTACGACTGCTTTGACCTCCCCAGGAACCCCAACCAAAAAAGTTCAACCAAGAACGTTCAGGGTCAAGAAGTGGACATCTGAATAATCACCGGTGCGGATGAGTTCCAAATCTTTGACAATTCTGCTGACCTTCATCACCTTATCTTCAAGACAAGGAAAGGGTAACGGTCGGCAATTCGGCGGAAATCTTTTGCAATGACACAGGAACGGCAAGACTACTTATTTGCCACTCCAATATTTGAAGAAATTCCAAAATTAGAGTCACAATTATGTGAAACTCATAATAGTTTCCATATTTTTGAGGGTTGACATGTATATTGTAATTATTTTGTCTAAGGCTAAATACTATTGGGGAGTAGTGAGATATGTAGTGGAATGGACGTTGGGATGACGTATGTGTATGAGTTGTGGTTGTATTGAAGG
>JAQFYE010004074.1:0-14040 GCA_034694305.1 Protaphorura glebata
GCAAGTCACATTTTTAGCTGGGCAAAAATTTGCTGTGAATTTCCTCTATTTTGCAGTGCAATATAATATTCCCCATTTTCTTTCCCGTATGATGCCATCACAAAATTGAGGCCAAGCAGAGAGATGATAAAATAAAGAAATTCAAAAATGATCGTCTGAGCGTCGAATTCCTTTTGAAACACCCTCCAAATACATACAGGAGCAATGCGGAACGGTTGAGTCATATTGTAATATCCAGTATATCTGTACCATCGCCAAAATTTTCCGGACCTGGTCACACCGACTTTTGAAGAATCACTCACGTCTGCCGGAAATCCGCTCATTACTTTCGTCATGGTGCAATATTGCAAAGATAGTTTGTCCATTTTGACAGTAGATTTTGTGCACAAAGGCTTTAGACTCAAATATACTGAAGTGTAGTGGAGTATATGAGTTCACACTTCCATAACTGAAATGAAAATTCCGAAGATAATTTTTCCAACTTGGTTAAGCCTGTTAAAATAAACTGTGTAACCAATCGGTTTTAGTAGTTTAGAGAAGGGATTTGTAAAGCGTCGTGCTCAGGTTGAAAGTGGCATCGTTCTTTCCCACGACATAAAATTATATAGTTTAAGTGGTGAATCGAGTTATTAATTACTAATACTAATTCGTTCTATTACACCCATTCTATTTCATGGAAACCCTGGTCTTGAATTTCGGCGACACCTCTTGAAAAAACAATGACCGATTATATCGTGGAAACCGGGGCCAGGAAATTCGGGGAGGTGTTTTCCTTCTTGATGAATAATGACGTAGTGGCAAATCTCGGCAAGCCTTCTGTTTATACCGCGTGTGACACTCCTCAGGTCGGTATTGAACATTTTCGGCTTTTTCTAAATATAGGTCTCAAAAAGTTATGCGAATTTAACTGTTAGCGATAGGGATGCGAATGGTAACAAAGCCTGACTTATTATTTTAGCTTAACTCTCAAGGTTGGACACGTACGTATTTTCACGTTGAATTTTTGCTAAGCTCTGATGACTATTTCATTATTCTCGTTCAACTGTCGAGATAACACATTACTTTCAAGACACAACGCTCAAGCAAGGATGCCCATTGTTACGAGTATCACTAAGTGGTGCCCTATTAGAAAAAAATGAATATCTCAACCTGACACCACATACCACATTGCGTTGACATTTATCTGTATCATATGTTGTATGTAATGTAAGAATGTGTAGAAGGTAAAGTAGCTATGAAATACTAATCTTAAGTGGTCTCAGTCTGGAAGAAGCTCACACATTTTGTGGCAGAACGGGCTATCAAATTCTGGGATATGATGGCCTCCTAAATTAACAATAGCCGAGTGGCGAACCTCTGTGAAACTGTTCTTGCAATAGATATCTCTGTGATATTTACTTCAGGCAGTCCTGCATCGTTTTTAGCTAGTTCTCGTGAACATAATTTTTGTATTTTCAAAGCTCTGAATATTTAACAATCGCCACCGGGAGTCTGATCGTTTACCAGGCCCATGATAACTAACGCCGTCGCGTGCGATACACTTTCACATTCTTACATTTATAATTTTTGCACAACTCAAAGAGCGGTGAAATCGGGCCGGCAAACTTTGAAACAAGTTCGCTTTAATTAATAATAGCCAATGGCGACAAACTCCTGCGAGTCGTCTGTTAGGATAATCCAGCGTGTATGATATTTTTCTCAGGCAGCCCATCAACATTTTTAGCTAGTTCGCCTGAGCAAAACTTTTAATAAGTGTGAAAGCACTGAATATTTTAAATACCCTCAAGGAATCCGACCGATCTCAAATCCGACACATACAAATTTTTCAAAATTGAGTACCATGAGAAGTAACGTTTTATTTACGTGCATTTGTCGTGTACATCACACTTCGCTTTTGATATTGTCGTCTTACAGGAATCTATGGGCCAACGATCAATGCAAATGCCTTTCCTACAAGGAACCTGTATACAGACAGGCATGAAGTCGATTACGCTGACGAAATTGTGGATATATGTTCGCCATTTAGATGGCGTGAAGAACGAACTGAATATCAAAGTTTAATGGCTTTAGTTGATGATATGTCAGGTGTATGACACATTTCATGTCAAAACAGACCGGACTTGTAGGTTTGTTTTGTTAAAGTCTAATTCCACAGCAATAAGAATTTAAAACCAGCAATAACCCAGTCCTCGCGGGCAGGTCAGTACAGTTATCTATACACAGACCTCAACTGTGGAGGTTTGATGTAATCGAGAATGGTAGTGAATCGCTTGGAATATCGGATAATATTAGTTTTATAGTTGCGCATAAACCGGACGAATTCCAAAATTTCTGAGCCAAATACAAGAGTTGTGTAATTAGCCCGGATATGATGAGTTTATGGTACGATTCCACTGAAGCGCAATGTCCTCAATATTGCGCTCATTAATACATGATTTGCGAACATTGGACGAATTGAAGTTATTCACACCGAAGTTAGCGGATCAACAGCAAACTGTCTGTTCCCATGCGAAAACTAGATTTTCAAGGGTTGAAAGTCCCGCAATTCCAGCAATGTGCGCAAAAAGGGACAGTTCCTTCGGACCTGTCTGCCCATGTAGACCGATGACATTTCACTATGTCGAGATTACACGTCATGTCGCCGGGTTATACAGTTTGGACGTGGGTACATAAATCCGAACTGCAAGTTTATCTTGCACGGCACAGCGACACCGCGTGTTGGCTTTCGACCTAGGTTATTTTTTTCATCCCTGCACACATACTCTTTTATTTTTCTCCAGTTTAAGCTTTATCTCGAGTTATTGTTTCATTTATTTGAGAGGAAAACAGCAATTGAGCTCTGGATTCCGAAAAGCTGGAAGACGGTAAATAATTTTTGAAATAATCTGGACCGAATATGAAGCTTAGTTTCCTATACTACACTATTAATTTATTCACAGTGCCAAAGGAGTGGATGGGTGTGTTCCAATACCATTTCAAACTACTCGCATTTTGGGTAGAACCTATGTTAAAAAAGTTAGAAAATGCTTCCGCCTATCCCAGGTATACCCCCGGTCATGATTTGTGATGACATTCGTAGTAAATTTTATAAATCGCTCTTCAGCTTCAATTTACACCTAACCTTATTCAATTCGAAAGACTTTGTCAAAAATTATAGCAAACTATAGGTGTCATTTAGGTACTCCACGTGTTCGATTTCATGAACTGAACAGAAAATCTTAAGCTCATAAAATTGGAAAAATGTTCGTTTTGTTGTATGCAAAACCGAGAAGAAATTGTTCGGATTCTCAGACCGAATCCACAAAATTGGAAAAGTGTTCAAACTGAATAAAAGGCTTCGTGTTTGTAAGTAAACGTGGTGAAAAATGTGAATAAATGGGTGAGTTCAGACAATACTAGTTCCAATTTTCTGCTCCTCGTAAAGCCTTTTATTAAAGACAGAAACGTAATATGTGCAAATAGGAACGACAAGTACTTATTACTGACCCAGTGGTGACTGGTTGTAAATACTTGGACCGTTCCGAAAATTCAACTGAATGACATTACTGAGTTGCTAACCATGGAGGTTTAGCTGACCTCCTCGAGTCAATTCAGAAGTTCAACTTAGTAAGTAAAGAGAAAAGGGAATGGTTTTATACCTTTGAGCCCGACGATTAAGCGAACGTAAAGCCTAAGCAGCCTCAAAGGTAATGAAAATAAATGATAGGAGTGGTGAAGGCTCCATCCCAAAGAAACTAGGGAAATACATGGAACAGCTTGTAATAACACATTCCTCGACAAGAATGTGAGACACAGTATACAATGAATAGGAAATAACAACGAATTCCTAGACACGAATCGACGACATAATTGAATTAATATTGAGACACCCGTCTCCACTGACCAAATAATATTCAAGAAAATGCGGAGGATTTATTTGATGAGAACGACTGGAATTTCCTCCTGAATTCCCGAACAACACCATGTGTATCGCTGCGATCCCCCGTCGCCAGAAAGCTGTTGAAATTGAATTCCATTAAACCGAAGACAGGAATTCCTGTTATCAATTCAATTTCGGAATAGATCGGCCTATCCGTGACGCAGAAATATATTTACTTACGCTAATCAAACCACTCAAGAAATTGAATGTCACAATTTCTTCTTATGTAGACAGAGCTGATCCGCTTCTTTACGTTGAAAAGTTGGTGTATTCATAAAATTCGGCAAAAACTTTGACATTATTGCGAAGGAAATTTGATCTGCAGTACCTAAATAATTTCACAACGCCCACAGTTGGAACGCTCCTATAAAAGTTACTCTCCACATGAAATAAAGTGAATTACCAAGTTAGAAAACGCTGACGAGTTACCCTGGACAGTATAGTATAAAATAGCGGGCATTAATGTTTGAATTCTGATATTCTAATCTCTTTCTTGTATGGAAAACTACGAAGGAGGGTAACAGATTTTGCCAATTTCAATTCAAAGAAGGATGTGCCAATTCCTTATGAGTTTTCAGTATTAATAAGGATAAAGGTTTTAGTGCGTGCAAAATTCGATGTATCCAATGCTACAGTACTGTGCAAAATTAATACTTGATCCCATGCATTTTTTATACTAACGGACATTCCTTCCCGAACACTTCAAAACTTTATTTAACACTATTCAAAATTCATGTAGAGTGGGGTTTCAATATCATGAATATTTATGCCATCGCCCACTGGGTTATTTCGTATCCATTCTGCACCTCCATCCCCAATAGAGTTATGAAATCTGGAATTACCACTAACTTGTGACTCAAGAAAGGGTTAGATTTAGTGCTCTAACCGTTTCGTTTCGTTTTGTTTCGTTTTGTTTATTGATGGAAACGGAAACAAAACGGAAACGAAGAATTGGAAACGGAAACGAAACGCTTTCAGAAAAAAAGAAACGAAAACGGAAACGAAACGAAATTTTAACACAGGGCTTATGGACCGTTTCCGTTTTGTTTCCGTTCCGTTTCGTTCCTAGATGGAATCGCAAACGAAACGGAGAGGACCGTTTCCACATAAATGAAAACGGAACGGAAACGGGCGTTTCGTTCGTTTCGAAACGGAACGGTTGGAGCACTAGTTAGACATACATATGATGCAAAATGTGTGTTTTGAGTGATCGAGTAGGAGAGGTTGTGGTAATAGTACGCCTGGCAACTAAGTTCTAATTGTAATAACCTGCACTGAATTTTAGAAGTAATATTTGTCGCAATTCAGGACTGTTATTTTAATTTCTATTAATTTTGATTTATGAAAAATATTTAGAATTCTCGTATTTATAAGAAATGTACGGATGATGAGTCTCGTGTTAGTTTTCTATTAGATTCTTGATTTGTTTAGTGTGCTGTAAAGTATTTTATGTGTCATCAACATGAACATTGTTTGGTAAGATTGTGTCAAAATGAGGCAGTGTTTATGGGTGCTTGCGACGTTAGAACGTGACAAGAGTTCGAGTTCAGTGGGACGAGTCCGACATTGAGACAGTCGCAGCCGCAACGGAATGGAACTGAACTTAAATGTACGAACAAATGCTTCCAGTTTATTTATGTATGTGTGGACTGTAGATGTGCTGTGTACAGGGTGGTTTGCATCCATTGTCAGAGTCGTGTTGTCTTTGGTGTATATACAGAAGGATCAATAATTGTTTAATTTCATACCAACCACCCTGTAAACGAGGACATAATACAAAAGTGAGACATGAAACTGAGAGCTCTATTTGTTTTAGTGCTTGGTTGATTTACAGACGGATCAGTCGTTGGGTATTTGGTCTTTTCTACTCAGGCGAAAGAAAACATTTCTCAAGATAACTCGCGCGGGAATCCATGACAAACCGAATTATTTTCGCAAGTTCGCCTTTCCTAGCAGTAAGGATATTCCATTTCCGAACAAAAAAAAAGTCTAGCAAAAGAAATTGTGATCTTTCATCATCCGTCGAGATCTCCAGGGTGGTTCAGAAAAATCATTCATTTTAATGAATTTCTTTAACTGGGCTAATTTGTTATTTGAAATTGAAATAATTGGCGTACCTAATTTTTTTTGATTGTCCACAAAGACAGAGTGGCACGATTCGGCACTCGGAATTTAATTCAATTTGTGTGGTGTCAATTCTTAACTAAATTAAAATATCACTGACACATTTAAAAAATCCGTGATTTCTATTAATTTCCATGAAACTGGAAATCAGAATCTCTCTTCAGAATGAACTGTTGTAAACAAGGGCGCCAAATTCAGATATTTAGATCGAGCAAGGGATGGTAAATTTAATTTTACACTGGAGCTATTATTTGACATTTTTATACATCCGTCACGAACACGAACTCGGACTACTTTATAAAGTTATTCAAATTCACATTTTCTGGCGAATTTGTAATGTAGAATATACGTTCTATCAGGAAATTTACAAAGAAAGAGATTTTCTAACCCAAGAAAATTCATGTCAAACTGGATCAAGCCGTCCGTCCATTCCGTGTCAAATGTCAACTCCTTTCTTATGTCTTCTCTTGAGACAGAAGGAACAAAACTGACAAAACCGAAAACCTCGTTCGAGAAACGGAAAAGACATTCGGATCTGACATCAAATGAAATGTACGGCACAGGGTGGTTCATATTTCACATCCACTAATCTCGACCAGGAAACTTCAATACACTTCGCATTTAAGTTCGGTGTTAAATAAGTTATAGGGCACCCTGTCCGCATAGTACCGACTTATTCAACACCAAACCGAGTAGAATTTGTTTGTCATGTCAAAAAGTGTCGGAGCAGTTTGGTTTGAAAGACAAGACAAAGGATACCCAAAAGCCTCGAGGAGATTTAAATTTACAAGAACAAACGTGGCATTGTCTTTAGATCTTAGTTTTCTAGTTACCTCGCGGGAATTCTGTAGAAATCGCTCCGGGGGAACGAACCATGCTGTTTTTCAATCGGAAGACAAGGCGCGGTGGGTGGGTGTGCAAGTTCGACATGCAAATTGTACTTTATGTGGTAGGTTTGAATATATTCGTGAAAATAAATTTTAAATTTTACACCCGTGGCGTAACTGCCCCTGATTCTTTGACGGAAGAACAAAACGAAGTCACGAATCAATTTCTAACCAAAGGCAAAAATCGCAAGTCCACCATGCAGAACAAAAAGATCAAAGACGGTCGTTCTATGGAAAACAAAGAATATGATAAATTTGAAACTTTCTCTGAGTACCATCAGAGCACCATGGCCAGCTCGAGTTCAATAGTTTCAATGGCACATGTGGTACAGTCCGATCTATAACCAGAAATAGTCCCGGACAGTCCAATAGTTATTAGCACATAAGAAGTCTGTGACGTCATATGAATCTTCAAGAACAAGCCAAGCAGACCAGACAATATTTCAATGAAAAATTTGAAGCAATTCAATGAGCAATTGCTTACACAGCTCACAACGGTGCTAATTCAATGTGTAAGAGCAATGAATACCCGACAATTATGAAGCATACAATGATAACTTCTGTGTAAAATGGCGAAGGTGTTAGGCACAACCCAGGAAATTGCAGACCAATCTCCATACTGAATGCAACAAGTAAAGTGTCAGAATAGTAATAACAAAGGCATCCTTGCCCCAAATCAGCATGCCAATCGGTGAAACCATTCCACGGAGACTGAAATTCGTAGATTGACCTTAGATATTTACACAGCTAATGATGATGGTGACATAACTAGCTGTTTTCTTTGACTTCGCCCAAGCCTTTGACCTGACCGATCACAGTAGGCTACTAGAAAAGATGAAGGGACAAGGATTTTCCCCAAATATAACACAACTAGTGCAATCATATTTTCACGAAATAACAATCAGTGTCAAACATTCCGGCCACTACTCGCGAGCTAGAGTTATCGATACTTCTGTACCCCGGGGCAGTAAAATAGGTACATAACTGTTTTTACTGTTTGTGAATGACATCTACAAGATTTAACTGGTGTGGATCAGTCCTCTACGCTGACGATTTACAGAGAAATAGAAGAGAGAGATAACAGAGAAACTCCAGAAATTAATTCAAGATATTGATAAATTGTCGAAATGGAGTGACGATAATGAAATTAAAATTAATGTGGAGAAAACTAAGTGTATGTTATTCCTGAACAATCGACGACTCAAAGTTCCACCATTAAATCTCAACGTCAATGAACAGTTCATCGAAGCAGTTCAAGTGTTCAAGTGCCTAAGTATGGCTGGATAGGACGTTGAATTTTCCCAGTCATGTCGACAACGCGTGTAGAGAAATTACGATCTGCACACGACTCTTGAACCGTTACAGAAGTGGGCATCCCAGTCGCAATATGGCTACTTTTGTGAACTCGCTGGACATGATTGACACCTTACTTACCAATGCACTCGAGCTTGACCCATGCAATAAATACAAGAATAATAGTAAACTGGACGTCTTTGAACAAGCAAACCAGCTAACAGTAGAAGAGAGCCGTGACTTGTATAGACTGGTATTCATGTACAAATATTGTACCTAGAAATCTCAGTTCACCGTCGATTAAAGGTGACTTTATCTGACAGAGCTTCTACTAGTTCTCATAATTTTACGTTGCCTAGAAGCAAGACATTTGGACAACAATCCTGCGTTTATAGAGATATTTCCTAGTGGGATTCTCTTCCCACAAAATTTAAAACGCTCGACAGTGGAATCAATTGCTTTGACAACACAATAGAACAGCAAATACTACAACAACGGAAGTGCTGGACATTAATATTACTGGTCAATTTGACTTATAACAAAACCTAAATACTTTTATTTATGCATCATTTATCATTGCTACATGTATATAACTATTATTCTGCTAAATCTCTAAATTGTTTATATATTTGGTGTTGGTCTTAATCTGACCAAATTCTTCTATTTTTATTTAATGCCTAGTACTAGCGTGATCTGGCTCTGAAAAAATCAGCTGTGTAACTGAATTTATTTAATTGTGAATTTATTATGCTTAATGCTTGTTATGTGTCACAATCTCAAAAATAAAATAAATTCAATTCAATTCAATTATTTGTTCAAGCTGCCTTAATTTGTTAACTTTAAACGTTTACAATACAATTCAATACAGTACAATACAATACAATGCATAATAATTCCATTCAAGAGTCTATGCAATAGGATCAAGAGCCGAGGTATTGGCTAAGTAAACCTCAATTACCGTGGCTATGCCACAAAAAATACCAGAATACTGGTTTTCATAATTCTTATTTTCAATCTAACTGAATGATGACGACAATATACGACACAAGAAATGAGGTATAATGGAACAAGCAGTCGTAGTCGATTTTGTACATTCTCCCGGATGTCAAGCACATTGTTCCAAGTGAAGCCATTGCTCTCCTCTCCACCTTTGTTTCTTGAGGTCCATTTATCTTAACGAGATGGAAGCTAAGACTCCCTTGAATGTTTTTCTTCAGCTGCTGAAACTTGACGGGTAGGCCAGCAAATGGAAAGAGCAAATAGAATATGTGGAATAAAACGAGGAAAAAACTTGGTCCCAAGAATATACTCATTATAATGAATCCACCATTATTGATTGTCCCGAACAAGATTAGCAGAGCCGTGGCGGAGGTCATTGCCATGTGGAACACAAGAGAATTTGCAAGGACTTCATTCAATTGCCCTGTAACAACCGATCAGCTTGGATAATTATACAAACTAAAGGACCGGTGACGCAAAGAGCTAATCGTGCATTTTCTGCTTGTAGTTGTTAGCAACACTCACTGCAATTGTTTTAATTTTACACTTGCGTGAACAAAAATGTATTGATAGACAAACAAACCCATGTATATTTGAAATGATCTGTATAGCAGAACGGCATCACTCCTTGTCTTCCAAAATTGTCCCTTGTTGAGTGCATCCAAGTAGAACGAGAGATGTGTCGCGAGTGTGACAAAAATCAAATCCATGGACGCAAGGCATCCCCATCCAATCAAGACAGCTTGAAATTCGGGGATAATTGTTAATGCTCGTGCTGGAGCTTCCAGAACGGATGCATCGAACCACCCGGTGTCTTGATGAAATGAGGTGGATTTCCATTGCGGAAGTAAAGAGTAAACGAATCCTGAAAAATCGCGGAAAGCCGAGAAGGAGAGCAAAGTACCCGATACCGCTCGCCCAACGTGCAAAAAGGCAGAAATGAAGATGGTACCTCCTAATCTTGACCCAAGTTTTCAATTCATCGTTGCGACCAACCAGCTCTACAAAAGAATTTGCATATTATAAAATCATGTTGTTAGGTTAACTAGTTAACCTTCTCCTCAAGTGTACCTGACCTTCGCCCACTATTTGCACCCAATGTCAACAATCACACGCGGTCACACATATTATATCCCGATTGGCCCCAAGTCAATAAAAATATCAATGATTGAAAGTTTTTGTGTTTACCCTGGACGTGATTCGATGTTAAAGAATGAATTACCGGAAATTTTGAAAGGGAAACTGACTGTAAAAAATTTAGGTTGGCTTGGGAATCGAACCCACGACTTTCACTTGCCGGGTTACTCGCCTATCCTTTTGACCCACCGGTCCACCAACAGGTAGACCAAATTTCTTACAGCCTTACAACAAACGCAGGCCAACTAATCCGTTGGCTTTAATCTGCGAATGAGGAGGGAGCCATTGAAAGTTTTTGTGAATTTTTCCTGACGAAGAAACTAGATTAGTTTCGAAAGCTTGGAATTAATAAAATTTCTACGATGGAATCCGTTCAATCCATTCAAGTCTTCACTAATAAAAATATCGTTTTGCACACACAAATGGACAATAATAATGAAAGACTTATTATTCCGTACAACTCTGAGCAGTGCCTAATTAATGTCATGTAATTAATTATGAATGATAAATAAATTAAACAAGGAAAATCACAATCTCTAATTAAACGTTATTTCAAACACAACTCTAGACTTCTGGTCCAGGCAACGACACACACAAGACTGTCCAGTTCATCTCCTCCTACACCACACATACATCATTCCAGCCATTCTTCATTGACCTTTACAAACACACAACACATTATTACGTAATTTTCCTTAGTTTACATAATTGGCATTTCCTAACTCTCTTTATACACATACGTCTGATAATATGTACTTTCTATTCTTCTAGAAACTCCCCATGCCAAAGCTAACATTAGTCGACATAGAGTCAGTTTTGTATTACCTGCTAAATGCGATTCCAGACGTAGCCATGACGTAATGAGTGTCGCAAGTTGTTCACCGTCAGCTTTGTGATTGTACCAGATACCAACCGCCATAAGAAACGCGGCAACAAGCAGAACCCGCAACATTAATTCTAATTGAGTCTTCTTGGAACTGTCGCTTGAAATGATTGTATATACAACAAGGACAAGTTGCTTGACTGTAAATAATATGACACAAAAGCAGTTCCATTCAAAGAATTTTGAACATGTTCTGTCACTTCTGACTAGCTCCTTCTTCTTGGTGTCTAATTTCCAAGGGAAAGTACCCCATTTGCAAGTGAGGTCAAAAATGAGTATGTATACGTCCATTCCTTCTGCCGTCATGTTAATTAAATTTCTTAATAACTTTTAGAATTTAGAATTTAGTTTAATATTTTTAGAGTCCAAGAGTAGTGTATTTCAGGCAAATGTTTTATGATATTTGGCAATATTCTTCATAAGCCTTGCCCTCTTATAGGTGGATTATAAGCATATGTGTCTTCCACTCGTACATCAGATTAAAATTCGTCAATATAAGCGTTCCGTTTGGTCAAACTCGGCTCAGAATATTTAGAGTCGAATTAAGGATAATTCTTGCACGTGGATATGATTACTGAATACACGACATTATAAATATTGCGGAGTTAGTTGAGCCATAATGAAATTAAAAGGTTTCCAATTTTCTTAAGAGAGACGGTATTTACTGAATTGGCTTAGCAAATACGAATCAGACAATTCCGCAGCATGGAATGGATTATATAACAGAAGCTTTAATCCGACAATGCCTAGTTTGCTCATGAGGAAAGAAAATCCAATATCATTAAATATGAAATGATTATTTACTGTTGATTTTGACTCAATGACTTTGACCCGCTGATTTTGACGAGTGAAATTAAAAACCGCTTTGGTGAAATGATGAGTTGCTCTTCGCTCATCTAATAAGACCTGAGAATCCAAATATGATATTTGCACACACCTATTAAACAGAAGGAGAGTTGAAATGAGACTGTTAGCACGGACTTCGCTGGTGCTTGAATAAAATTCCATACTACCAAACGCACTTTCTGTCTCTTAAAGGATATAATTAAAAGTTATACACTTGAACTACCTGCCAAGACATTGACCCGACGCCCAGTTTTCTTAATCTATTCGTAGTCTCGGAGTGGCATTAATATTTTCGTGCTAAACCAAGTATTTTTTTCATATGTTGTCCAGATGATTTCAAACATTTCAAACTGGATCAAGCTGTCAAATATCAACTCAGCCTTTCTAACGTTTTCTATCAAGACAGAAGGAAGAAAACTGAAAACCTTGTTTGGATAAATTGAAAAGACTTTCGGATGTGACATATAATAAAACGTACGGTACAGGGTGTTTCATATTTTATATCCATTAATCCCGACAATGTCGTTACACACAGTTTTCATTGAAGTTCATGATAACTTATGGGCCACCTTGTACTCTTGAGACCGAGTAGAATTTGTTTGTCATGTCACATAGTGTCGGAGCAGTTTTGTTTGAAAGACAAGACAAAGGAAAACCAAAAGCCTCGAGGAGATTTAGTATTACAAGGACAAACGTGGCATTGTCTTTAGATCCTAGTTTTCTAGTTACCTAGCGCGAATTCCATAGAAATCGCTTCTGGGTGGCACGAATCATGCTGTTTTTCAATTGAAAGACAAGAAATGGTGAGGGTGTGTAAATTTGACATGCAAATTGTGCGCTTGACATGCAAAACAAATTCCAGATATATATGTGGTAGGACATTGAATTTCCATATATTTGAGAAAATAAAATTTAAATTTCACACCCGCGTGACTGGTCCAAATTCTTTGGCAGAAGAACCAAATAATGTCTCGAATCAATTTTTAACCAGAGACAAAAACCGCCAGTGCACTATTTGGAGCAATAAGATCAAAGACTGCTTGCCATGCCATGGAAAATGATGTAAATATGGTAGACATAACAAATCAGTGGGTTTACAGACGAGATCTCGAATATTGCCAAAAAGGATTCTCTCGAGTTTGGAATTCCAATTTTATATTAACCAGCATCACAATACCAATTTCAAAATTCCAGATACCCAGCATACTTTTTTCTAATTTATCTTTGAACTTTACATTAGACATTCCACTGAATTTTTGTGTAGTTGGAAATAGGAGTAGGTTGTTCGGCTCCACTATGGTGAACAGGGTGGTTGATAAGTCCTGGTGTACGTAACCTAGTGAAATTCTGATGTTGAAAGTAATTATTGTTCGATCTACTGTAATACATATGTCCCACCTGATCCAAAACTGGTTTATATATAAATATTTTAATTAATCTTTGGAATCTACCAGCTCTGTACAAAATTGTACATAGATAACTTGAATTACTCTCATAAAAACTTTCCATGGCAAAGGTAACATTAATCGACCTTGAGTCAATCGTGTATTACAGAATTAGAGCGCAAATTATAATATTCACTGAAATAAGGGTACTTTCTCGCAAAACCTGGTTCAGAATATATGGAGTTAAATTAAGCATAATTTTTCAATGTGGATATGGTTACGAAATAAACGAAATAATAAAGATTGCGAAGTAGTTGAGCGATAAGGAAATTGATTGGTTTCCAGTGCTGTTTGAAGAGATCGTATTTACTAAATTGGATTTGCAAATACGAATCCCACGTTTCCCCAGCATCGATTATACAACAGAAGCTTTGATCGGATAATACTTGGCTGCTGTCTAGTGCTCTCCACGAATCCGGTTTTGCCCGGATTCGGATTCGCGCGAATCCGGATTCGCGAATCTCGAATCCGGTAAAACCCGGATTCGGATTCGGATTCGTTAGCGCG
>JAQFYE010004075.1:0-14039 GCA_034694305.1 Protaphorura glebata
CTTATAAAATGGTCGTCAAAGTTCGAAATTGAAAATACTAGTCGCACTCACGCCCTACAACATATTAGGTTAAAATTCGGGACATGTCGGTCACATTAAAACCAAAAATGTTTAAAATACCTTAGTTTTTCAAACAAATCTCATCTAATAAATTAATTCAATTAATTTCAGTTCAAATTATTTAAAATCTACTGATCCATTCTCTAAATAAATATCTAGAAAATGTCGAAAAAATACTGAAAATACCGAATTTAACTTAAAAATGTCCGGAAAATATCTAGAAACCATCTACCCACTAAATGTCTAAAGATGTCAAAAAATGTAAAAAATGCTCAAAAGAAACAGAAAAAATAAAAATCCTTCATATATAAAACAAATTGCTTTAAGCTTCGAATTTATTTATTCATCGACAAAAATATTTAATTTATGAGTATATTTGACAGCTTCCGAGAACAAATTGAAATTATTTAAATAAAGCAGCAAATTATTGAGCGACTTTAGAAAATTCTGAAAGAAAATGTTACTGAAAGATCTATGGATTGTATTTGACATTATTGTCTCCATTTCTGTAATCACGAGCATGTTATCGAAATTTTTACCCTTATTCGCAAGGAATTAATTGAATCCAACTTCCAATTGTTGCAAATATTGCTTCCGTTCCTTCATGTCATCACATGGGCGATTATGTGGAGTCCAAACGGGTTCTCCAATGAACAATCTCATGGCTTTGGCAAAATTCTTGGAATCCAATGTGAATCGATGATAAATTCCAGCTGGAAGAATAATCAAATCTCCACGAACGACTTCAATTCGAATCCACTCATCCTTTCCATTTCTAACATCAAAATAACCACTGCCATCAATGATGTATCGAATTTCTTCCTCAGTATGCAAGTGTTCCGTAAAAAAGATCTTGAGCTGTGGAGAATAAAAAAGAAATCAGATTTCATTAAATTACGAATTATGAGCCTGGCCGGGCTTCTAATTATTCCCAACCAATCGCAATCTGCTCAGAGACAATTTTCGAAATTGCGAAAAAAGATTCAAACTCTGTAAGAGCAAGGTTAGCTTGTAATACTAGGTTCAATTGTTGCAAGTTATCGCACTGTGTATTCCTCAACTTAGAATATTGAGGGTGCTCTCTTTCACATTACTTTTGCAATAGAGACCGCCATAGAGATGACGGTAATTCTGGTAATGGAATCCATGATATTTTAAAAATATTTCAGAAAGATTGTAGGATTTAGGTGAGCTAGCAAAAGTTTAAGTTGCTACAAGTTATCCCACTGAATATTTCTCAACACTATGTATATACCCGACCCAAACCCCAAAGTGTGTTTCTCTAGCAATGAGCGTCCTCGTTCGGTTTAAAATGATGTTAATGTCATTTGAAAATGTGCTTTTTGAAAAAAAAATTTGTACTCCCAAATAATAGTATTTTTGAAAAATAATTTTGGAGCTTATATGCATTTGCTTTTCAATTTTTAAAATTTTCAAAACTGACCTTTTCCTCATAACACGGCAATTTTTCTTGAGAGCACTCGATGACGTCTTGATAAGAATAACCCCGTTCATTGCGAATTGTGTCCAAAACTCCGTCAGTGTCGTAAGTTTCCGGATTTAACTAAAATTAAAATTGAATTCAGAAAAAAATTTAAAATTCAAAATAATTCAATTTTCCCCCTTCCCTTTTTTGCTTCTATATTGTTATTCCATAATTTACCTTCCAGTACAAAACACCCGTCGTGGCTTTCAGTTGTTCCAAATCCAAAAACTCTGGAGGATTCCGATGGTGGTCCAATCTTTGGTCTTCTTTTGAGTCATCCATAAACCAGGCACGTACCATTTTGTTTCAAAATTTCAACTTGGAATGTTTTCGAATTACGAAATAATTTCAATTTTAGTTTTTATCTAACTCTTCTAATTAATTCTAGTCCAACGTGTGTGTGATGTAAAATTTACGTGTCGGTGAAAGTCCAAAGCGTATCACGCAGAATTTAGTTCAACCGGTTATACAATTTACAGGGTGGTTCATCACTTCCCCTATTTTTGTTCTGTCTTCGCCAAAAAAAACAAGACTTTTTTCGTGGACACCCATAATTTATGAATCTCGAATTCAAGTTAATTTTTTTTATACAGACGGTAACGTGAAAATGGACCCATTTTCTGTATTCCTTTTGATCATTGTCGCAATTTTATGGGGTTTCACAAATCCTCTGATGAAGAAAGGTTCGGAAGGAATTGAAAAATGTTCGTCGTCATCCTGGGTGAAAAGTTTCCTAAATGAATTGAAATTTCTGGTTGTCAATTGGAAGGTCATTATTTTATTTTTAGTTGTAATATTGTATTTTCTAAAGATATTTACGAAATTAATGTTCTGTTTGTTTTTGTATTCAGTATTTATCGGCCTTTCTACTCAACCAACTTGGATCCATGCTTTATTATTATAGTTTGGGTCAGTCAGGTACGCATTTAAAATTTCATGTCTCATTTCGTATCTCAATGAATTTTGAAATATTTTGATATTTTTAGAGCTATCGATAGCCGGCCCATTGACGAATACTCTTACGTTCGTGTTCACCTATATTTCCGGAACTGTTTTCTTCGGAGAGAAAGATGAGACTGAGAATGCTGGAATGAAGAAATGTGGGCTAGTTTTAATATGCTCCGGTATATTTTTGTGCCTTCTCGACAAATTATAAATTCTAATAAAATCTACACGTAATAGCCGTCCAAATATTTTTCCGTAATGTTTCCCTAACCTGTTATATATTTTACTATTAGTCATGTATTTCAATTCTTAATTTATTCTAGAACCAACTAATGCATTATTTTCTAATATTTTCAAGTTGGAAAATTATTTAGTAATTTGAAAACAAACTCAATTCAAAATTTTGAGTCCAACAAGTATTTTTCAAAGTTTTTTAAAGGACAGTAATAAAATAAGCACACACTGTGTTTGTTGAACAGGAATGAATACGGTTATTTATTTTTGAAATGTCTGTGATTCATATAACGTAGAATGGAACGAAACAATAGTAAATTGGAAAATTATAAACTTAAAAATACAACAAAAGTTTAAATGGTTTTAGTAAACGAATATTGAGACCATAGAGGCGGAATCGATGGTATCGGTTGGACGGCGACCAGATCATTTTTACAGAAACAAAGACAGTCACAATCTCGCTTCATTGATCTTACTTCATCCCGAATGGCCTTTTTCTGCAACTCATTCATCGGATTCAAAGGTGATCTATCAGTCTCACTGAAAATTATTTGCCGCAAAGAAGTTTGGTCTTTAAACATGGCACAGACGGTTCGGCTGAGGGTTGTCATTTGCTGATCATTTGTGATCGCACCTTTTCCATCCCTTCCATGAAAATTCTGAAGAGTCAATTGTCTGTGTTCGAACTTTCGTAACTTGTTAACTTTTTTGAACTTCTTTTCCAGTTTAAAGTATTTGGTCATTAGATTGTCGTAAGTTCTCTTCGGAACCATGGGAGTACTTTCAAGTGACTGTTTTTGTGATTTTGATGAGGAATGTTGCGCAGATGTTTCTGCTAACCGTTGGGGTGTTAGCCCGGGTGGGCGGCTTCTTCTAAAGGTACCAACTTTTGTAGATTTTTGAGGTGTTGGCTGGGACGGAGCTGAAAACCATTGGCTTCTTGATGCGGAAGACGGTGCAGGAACAATAACTGATTTTTCCGCCTGTCGTTTGAGAGTTTGCAATTTCGGATGACTTCTTCGGACACGGGTTATAGCAGCCACGAGATTCGGTCTTTCAGGCTTATGTGTTTCCGATAACTCGACAGATCTTAGCCTTCGCGTGGGAGTAACGACACCAACAGGGGTAGATTTTGAAGTCATTCGTACGATATAGTTTCTCAATGGTGTTTCAGGTCGCAGTGGATCCTCTGGAATCTCAGTCAAACGGGATTCATCTAAAAAGCATGTCATTGGTAATGTTATAAACCAGATGGACTCGAGTTAGTTAAAATCAGAATCATCTATGCTTTTGTACTGTATTACCAGTACCACCGCATTTTAATTATTCCGAGTAGGAATCGGAGAGCATTAATTTCTCTGCCGATGCAACCTTCGTAATTCGTCCGAACGTTTCATCCTAGTATGACTTTTACAGTTAAACGTTCGTCCTCCATTCTAATATTTCGAGTGTACGAAGTTTGGGAACTCCACACAAAATGAACCACAAGTGTTTACTTTACTAATTAATATAAGAAAAGCAGACGCGAATTCTCAGATTCTTTCCCTACCTTACGAGAAAAAAATAAAGATAATTCCGCATGCTCCCAAAGGACTGTTACATTGGCGTGGTAAGGTACTGAATTTTCATTTTTTTAAAAAGAATTTTGTAGTACGGCGAAAAAAAGGATGATATTTGAACGCTAAATCTAAAAAAAAATGCTTACAATTCTCGAAGTGACGTTGCGGTGTCCCTGGGATTACTACTTCTTCATTTGCGTCAGCAGCTTCAGCTACGGCTGCAGTTCTGGTCACGTCTGCAGTTTCGGCCACGTCTGCAGTTACGGTCACGTTTGCAGTTTCGACGGCGTCTGCAGTTCTGGTTGTCTTTCCAACTTCGGTTGCGTTTGGAGTTTCCGTTTGAGGATTCAGTTGCCTGTTTTGAGTGCCTGAACATTGACCAACCCTGCGAAGGAAGGTTTTGGGCGTCATACAAATCTTCCAGTTCAGGACTTGAGATAACCCATCGGCCTCGGTGCTAATATCTTCAATATAACTCTGACTGGGACTATTGTTGTCATCCCTAAATTTCTTAAGTGTATCTTCAGTGGACAAACGTGACAACCGACTCAAATCCGCTAGAAATGAAACGTCAAATTCGTCTGGTTCGTCCGGACCTGAAGATGCTACGTCACTCTCTGTGTCTTGTGCTGGACAATCAGCTACGACGACTGGTGGTAAGATGCGTTTTTTTGATAGTTTGTCTTTTATAATGACAAGTGGAACTTCTTCATCATCCTCGTCGCATGTGGTCACGTCGGAATCATAGGCCAGGTCGATATATTCAATTTGTGAATCCATCCTATTTATTGAGAAAACAAACAAAACATGTTTATTCCATGTCATTTTAAACCACAAACTTTTCAGATAGAATCGAGTGATTGAATTGAACGGAATGTCATTCGTTCCGCCCAAGTCTAGTTCTATAATTCATTCATTTAAAGGTGATACTGACTGTACCTACCTATCAACAAACCGAACCGAAGATTTCACCAAAATCCCAATTTTGATTACTCGGCTCTGACCTCTGGATGCTCTAGCTCTTATTTTGAATGTGAAATGAATGCAGTTTTAGCAGTATAGTTTCATTTTCCTTCATTGCGGTGCAGGTTAATTTGAACTAATAAAATATTAAATTTCTAAATTCATTTAGACTAGAATGAAGTAGAAAATAAACGTTGGCGTTCCGTTGAGGTCGAGGTCAGAGTCAGAACTGAGCATTTGCACCGAATGAAAAAAAGAAATATTGTACCAGCAGCGAGGTATACACTCACCTTGTTAGTAAAATGCTAACTTCCACCGGGTTTTGAGTTTCAAGATCATTTCGTTTTCCTGATTCCTCGTCGTTTCTATTTCATTTCAGTTTGAATTCATGATTTCAATTTCGTTTTGAATTTATCATTTTCTTAAATCGTGTCGATTTCCTTTCATTTGTATTTGTATTTCGTGGAAAAGTTGAACACAGTCCAACTTTCCCTGAGGTCAAGAAAATGACATGAAATTGACATGAAACTGAAGTCAATATATCCATTTATGGATTCATGAAAGTAATTTGATGAAAATATCAGGAAATGAAGTTGAAATGACGTTGAACTCTAATGCCTGATTTAGACATTTCATTTCACTTTCACTTCACGACAAAATTAACATCTATGCTTACGGAGATAACAAAATGAAAGCATAATTTGAAAACTTGTTAACGACGATTACAACGTATGTTAATTTTGTCATGAAGTGAAAGTGAAAGTGAATGTCTAAATCAGGCCTAAATCATGAAATGTCATCAACAAAAATGGATGGTGGTGAAATTGACATGAAACAAAATCCGGCGTTCGTCGTCAATGCATTTTGGTTATATGATATATCGTAAGATGGAAGAAATAAAAAATGCATTCCTTACCTTCGACTTTTGACCTTGTTACACGATATTTTGTCCCGTGATTGCAGTTGAGTATACTTCGTAGCGATGGTCACCGATGGTGGATCCGACCGATTTCCGATGCGGAACAAAAGGAGCGGAGAGCGAGTTGGAGACTTGAACGGGGCTAAAGAGCCCTTGATTAATTGTAATTAATAAGTAATTAAAAGTGTAAACAAAGAGTTTGTTGGGGGAGACGCTCCACTGGGTCCACACTCCAAGGATGAGGACGAGTGACTGAATTTGTGTGAATTTGAATTGGACAGAGTTCACGTCCCGACGCGTCTTGCAACATTTTCCTCAACCCACAACTCGGACATTGTAAGAATCAAAAAGGTTCACTCACACGTAGTACAAGTACAGGGTGGATCATACCTAATGCGGTCCTAAACTGAACAGTCACGAATGTCATCAAAGCAAAAACCCAACCCAAAATCTAAAGAAAGTCAACTAATGACTGTTTCACGTATCCGCCGCACACATCCCGCACACGGTGTGACTAGTTACAGTTTTAAGCATAATTATTTCTGAGTCCCTATTATTGCATTAAACTAATTTTATTTTCATTCCAAATCATCTACTATAATTGGCTCGGCATACATTCTCGGTTGCCTTTCATAATAATTAAAATATAAAACTCAAATTTTTTTTAAACATGGATATAATCGACATGGTTTAAAACAAAAATACCTGGGGCTTACGCGGTTTCAGAACTAAGACCAATGCGCTTTTGGTTTCTCAAAGATTAAGGCATACATTTTGTAGTATTTGTTGTAGATTTTACCTCTTAACTGGCGTCCGATAGTTATGGCTCACCTCATATGCTGTACAAATTAAAAGGTATCGTTCCTACCTTTAAAACGCTGAAAACGCATGCATACAATATTTCTATATCTGAATCTAATTATAGTTTCTTCAGGCAATATTTACGTTGTAAATTATCTTAAACGAGTACAATATCAATATGTATGTCTTATTTTTTTCTGAAATGCCTGCTTCAAGTATATTTACGAGGTAAACCATGAGTCCTTAGTCCTTAGTTTTTTTTTAATATCAAAATATACGAATTTATTCAATCACAGTCTTTCATACAAAGGATGCCCAATGTCATTATGTCACTGCTGATGGACCGCCTTGTAAATAAATCCCATCGATTTCGACTTCAATTTTCGAGCCAATTTTGAACTGAATGTAAAAATCAGCTGTCTATCAGTGCTAATGGTAAATATTAATTTAATCCATACAATAATTTGCATATTCTTTGGTGCATTCGTCACTGATTATTACCAAAATTACCACTACATGTTCCTAGTGAAGCGGAGCGTTAGAAACTCAGCAAAATCATTTCTATCCACATTATTTTCAACAAACTCAAAAACCGAAAAAATGGTTAAATACTTGGGACAAGCGGAAGCGATCAAAGTGGATGAAGAATTATTTTTTGAGTACAAATTTTCCGTGGATCAACTGATGGAATTGGCTGGATTGAGTGTGGCCTCGACAATTGTAACTTTGTATCCTAATAAGAAAACGACACCGGTACTAATTATTTGTGGCCCTGGAAATAATGGTGGGGATGGATTTGTTGCTGGTCGTCATTTGAAACTATTTGGATTTTCTGATGTCACGCTCTTAAGTTCAAGAAAACCAATCAAAGAATTATTCGTCAATTTAATTCGTCAAGCAGAGCTGAATGATGTTCGTGTCACTTATGACGCCTCGGAATTTCAGTAAGTTTAATTTAGAAATAATGTTTGAATTTTAGAAAGAAACATAACCGTGGGACTAAAAGTCAGTTCGTTAGAGTGGGTGTCCGATATAGAGGTCAGAGGTCATATACTAACATGTTTTTGTTTACCTTCCACAGCAATATCGGATCGCTGGGATTGATCGTGGACGCACTATTTGGATTCAGTTTCAAACCCCCAGTCCGACCTGATTTTGAACCATTGATGTCAATTTTGTCCAGAGCCTCTGGGAATTCAATACCGATTGTGTCTGTGGATATTCCAAGTGGTTGGGACGTTGAGAAAGGACCACAAGATTTGGACACAAGTTTCACATTTATGCCAGAAACTCTTGTCTCCCTTACAGCCCCAAAATTATGTGCGAATCATTTTAATGGCAAATATCATTACCTTGGAGGACGCTTTGTTCCAAAACAATTAGCAGAAAAATACTCATTGAATTTACCCGAGTATCCAGGAACTGATTGTATTGTTAAACTGGACAAATAAATTCTTACATATATTTTGGTTTCAAAAGAATATTCGTATATTTTCCTTCTGTGTTGATTTTCATATGGCCTTAGGAAGGCACCCCTAGTAGTAGGGAGGACTCCAATGTCCAATTATTTTCCCAAATATTTTTTAATAAGTGCAAAGTCTTGTCTGTCCGAGGGAATAGAACCCTACACAAAGCAGAGTGGAATTATAAGGATAAGCAAAACACAATGTAGAAAGCATTGAAAAATGTTGTGGTTTTATTCAGATTCATTTTTCTCCTGTGTTGTTATTTTCTAAATAAATCAGTAATCATACCAAATCTCACTTTATATTATAAAGTGAGATTTCCAGTCAAGTCAAAAATTCAACATTCCAGGGCCAAAGTCAAAATAAGAGAGTGATGGAATTATCGAAAGTCCTAATTTACAAAACAAATTGAATTTTAAGCCTAAATACGTCGACATTCAAGATAGTTAGTTCAAGCTGCACAGTCTTAGGTAGCCGCCAGTAGAAAGTATCGTCAAAAATGTTGCGAAAAATTATAATAAAAAAGAATAAGAAATTCGGGCAACTCCACACAAAGCGTTCAGTCTTTCACCTTGTCGACCTTGTCTTTGCCGTCCCAATATTCTGAGACGGCCACAATGACCAAATGATCTTCATTGACTTCCTCCTCCAAACCCGGCATTGATTTTTGCAACAATTCGTAGCTAAAATCGCAAGGATAGAATGCATACAATTGCCCACGGCGAAGAAGCTCTCGGTTTTTGAAGTCAAGGATCCCTGCAGCCCCTTTATCTTTGAAATACTCCACCAAAGCCATAAGAGGACCTGAATCGGACAGAAGAGCTGATGCGTTTGTTTCTTGAGAATGTCGAGATTCAATTTCAATCGAATTGGGAATTGCAAGAAATATGCCAGTGGAATTTCGCTTGGACATCATTAATTTCCTAACTTCATCCAAATGAATCTGAAAATGAAATAACAAAGGAGAATTATTGAAAAATGTGATCACCCGAAAGGCCACAATGAGCAGGATTCTTTTTTATCAGCTGGTTTGGATTCCATTGGATTGGATACGTGTTTATTTAAGTCATTAACTCCATAGCTCAAGCGAATTGAACATCAACCATGCAATACATTGGATTATCAGTGAAGTGAGTGTCTTCAAAAGTCGTATACGCTTTCACTTTATTTGTCAAAATGGCTACGGTCACGAACTCATCAAAGCGGTAACATGGAATGGCTAATGTGGTAAATTACCGAATTCGCTAAAATTGTTTCATGAAAATTTCCCAATTCAAATATTCATAACAGTTCGTGAATTCGCCAACTGACTAGATAAAAATACTGAATTAGCAGAAGTTTTGAAAGGATTGATCGGATGCCATATTTAGAACGAAAACTACTCTTTTTTCTTCAACCTTTCAGAAAACACTTTGTGTCCTTCATCCGAGGCGAGAAAATCAGTCAAATACTGAATTTGTTAAGGTAATGACGACGTCGAAAATCCACAATTCGACAAAGTTGTCCGAAGTGGTTAAGTCGATAATACACAATTCGACAAGGATCACATTCAAAAATCAAAAATCGGCAATAAGAATCGAGAATACCGAATTGGTCGAAGTGAAGTGGTTGGAAATACCTATCCAATTCGCCTAACTACATAATTTGAAAATACCGGAAAGCTTTCTCCAATTCACCGTACAGAAATTGTCAAATGGTCGGCAGGGGAAGAGAATTAATATTCGTCAGAGCTCAGACTAATAACTGAGTCTCAGGCTGGGACTCGGTGATGGGGTGATGGCCTCTGACTTTCAACCATGGGATAAAGTTTTAAACTTTACCCCATGGCTGAAGGTCACAGGTGAACATTTCTGTGAGGGCCGAAAGTCCTGCACGTACCTGATTAAGACGTAATTTCCGGGTGAACGTGAGCTGATTCTTCTCCATGTCATCCGTCAAAAACCCGTAAATCGCTTCCAACTCTCCATCTATTTTGTGCAATCTGGAAATGAAAAATTTCCAAAATTAGATCAATATAAAATAGGTACAAACATAATCGAGAATTGGCAAGAACTCACTTTACTGCGTACGAGGCATTATTCCTGAGATAAAATGTTCCTTGCCATGCTACACTCATCGTTTGGATCATATCTGAAATTCCATCCCGGGTCAGTGGCCTATCAGTTTCAGGCACTTGCCCGCTGGTAGCTGCCGTTGGGTAAACAGGCGCTGGCGCATCAACATTTTGCTCATTTCCGTTATCCGAACCCGAACACGCTTTAAGATTAAAATCAAATATTTTCTAAATTGCCATCCCAATATAATTTCTTCGCAGTACGCTAGTTTTGAAGATAATTAAATTCTTTCTTATTCATTAGTGTAAAAAAACTTACAAAATGGTAATTAAATTATTATCACTCTTAAATAAACTTACTTGACCTCCGCCCTCGATCGGAATTCCCTCTAGGGTCACACAAACTGGAGCCATCGTCGTCGTGATTTCCTGAATTTGCATAACCAGCAATTTCTTCGACTCCAGCGAAATCAGTTCTGATGCGATGACCAGGTCCCCCCAGAGGGTATCCTCTCATATCCTTGACAGCAGCTTGAGCAGCATCAATGTTGTCATAAGTAATAATGGCTTGAGTATCTCCTTCGTTCCATTCTACATTTTTGATGGCTCCGAAACGGTCAAATTCTCGCTGAAGAAGATTCAAAGTTGTCCAATTTCCAAGACCTCCAATCCAAATCGTAGTTGTCGCAGTCACTTTACCATATCCAATCTTACAAAAGTTCTTACCAACGTTGTGTCCTGAAACTTCTGTCTTGGCTCTAGAAGTAAAATATTTCAGAAAATATTGTAGACTAGCTTAGTGTGAACCAAGGGTTCGTACTCTCAAACCCGACCCGATGGTCTCGACTGTCGAGTTTGAGGCTGACGAAATGTGTACAAAATCGCTAGGAATATTGGAAATATTATTTTTTAAATTTCTCGCCATTACAAACTACCCAAAACTGAATTTGTGAAACTTTGATCTCAAAACCAAAAGTTAGAGTTCGAGTATAGCTCTACAAAAACTCCGTGATTATAAATGAGTAAGTAAAAGTAAACTAACAAATAGAGATTATCTCAACGTTATTATGTGCGATTACTGTAAATACACAGACTCGGGGTGACTGGAAAATGCCCTAGTTGTGTGAACAACAATGCCTAATTTACTAATAAAATAAAATACTAACAATGAAGTTATACCTCGCTGCCATATCCAAATTTGCAAATCGCACGAACGCGAATACATTTCCGTAGCCACATGATGGGTACTTAATGTCAATGTCCTCCACAGTCCCAAATTTAGTGAAAACAAGACTAATTGCCTCTTTTTCAATATTCCGATCCAAATTCCCTACAAATAGTGTCCGCGTGGCCAATGGGTCATCCTCTGGACTCAAGTGCTCCAAATAATTTGGATAGTTGAACTTATCCTTCTTCTTTACAAATGAAGTAGTAGCCGTAGCACCGCCATTGTACGGGTTCATCGGTGGGCAACGCATTCCACCTGGTGGACGTACAGCCGGAAACCTACAAGTATTTTACACACATCCTGGATTAGTGAGTTTCAGGAATATCGCAGTAATCCCGCCAATTCTGGATCGGCTACCAAATAACCTTGTAACTCCATTTGGCAAATACTAGAGTCCTTGCGAGAAAGTATAGGCCGTTCGATTACGTTCCATTTTAGATATGTTGTAGCCATTGACCTCTTTGAACAGCTAACTATTGTGAAGGTCTTAACCCGAAAAGTTGGACCATTTGGCCACTAGAATTGCATGGGCTAAAAACACTTTGTGACGTTGCTATGAACGCCAAATGGCTTCGTGTGACGTCACAAATTTGACCCGTCTATTTGGAATTTTCTGGAACCTTATTACCTTGGATTGGTGAACTGAGGTTGGGGTCTTCCAGATGGCCCATTTCGACGATAAAAATTTGCCCTCATGGGCGGCGGTGGGCCACGGTTGTAAAATGGAGGCTGAAACCCGGGCCCAGGCTCACCACCATATCTCCCTCCACGAGTCCCTGTAAATTCAGGACGATATGCCTGACCTTGACCTCCAGGGTGACCACTCCCCCTGAAGAACGGCGGCGGAGATTCAGATTTTTTCCTGTGAAAGCCAAGACAATTTACTTTACTAATGTTCGGAGTACCATTACCAGTAGCCAGTAACATATGATAAAAAATTCAATTCGAACCTTCAGGATACCAATTGAGAGCAATAACTAGAACTGACACAAATTAACTTTATGGAATTCAAGTACTTTGGATTTAAAAAAAAATAAGGCAACATGTATTTTTAATTTTTCTTTTGCGCCGAGGATAGGCCAGACAGGACTCTTTAACTTCCGAATTTCTTAGTCAACACTAAAAACCACCACAATCACCGATCACGCACACGTAAATGGCATTTCCTGGAAAACATACTAATGAACGAATCCGGCCAGCTAGGCGCAGCAGCAATTAACGTGAATCAAATGTAAAATACTCAGAATTTAGTAAAAATTAATTCCGATTCAACGAATGCGGTATTTTCAGAACAGCGCGTGGATTTCTAGCTGTAAATATAAATACTCGGACACAAAACCTTCACGATCGCGGTACACTTTCACGTCAAGTAAGTCATCACTGTTGGAATTCAAAATGGCCGTACCGTGGAAATTCCAAATCCACAAACCATTCAAATCACAATTATTATTCTGACCCGATTCTTTTGAGACACCTTCAAAATTTTAACTAAAATAAATACGAAGAACACTTTCGAAAACTGAACAAAGTGAACAACCTGGAGTTTAAGTATCCGCTGCCACTGCCACTATAATACCTTCCAGGATAGTCCGGTTCCGATTGTCGCGGTTTTTCATAAGAAATGCTGGGTGATGTAGCGACAGCGTCGTAAGCCTTTTCAATCACCACTGGTTTATCGTAAATCATGAATTTTGATTTTGAAGAGTGTTTGGCATTTCGAGCATCCTCGTATGATTGGAAGTAAACATACGCCAATCTCTCATTCGGTTCATTCACAATTTTAACCCTGATGTTATCGAATTTTCTAAAGTGGCCAAAAAGGATGTCTTTGACCATTTCATCCGATGCTTTTGGATGTAAAGAACTAATACACAGGACCTTGTAGTGCTGGTGAGGTCGAGTGACCTCAACGGCGGCGGAAGACGGCGTTATTGATGAATAGTGGTGTTCACTGCAAAAAAAAATGCAATACCTAGATGTAGATATTATGTACCTAGATATTATATACCTAAAATAAATGTACCTGTATACTACAGTGCACATACATTGAAACCCGGTATGCTGGCAGGGGGGTTGGGTTGGATTTACATAAGGTAATGTTAACGCTGTTGGCGAATGGGGGAGGTGCCCCGCTAGGTCCCATGTTAAAAATAATTAGAAAATCGTCAATGAGGGGGGTCACACTTACCGTATATCCCCGAACAGTAACCCGGGTTAGCATTTTTTTAGGCTGCCTCGAGACCGGGTTGCATATTCCCGTACCCTAGGTTGACTCAGAAGTTTTAGCCGCGGCGCGGAAAACTAGCTTCTGGGGGCGATGTATGG
>JAQFYE010004076.1:0-14036 GCA_034694305.1 Protaphorura glebata
AGGATTCGCTTGAGGAGTCCAAAACACCAACCACCAGCACTCTGTGGTTTTAATTTGTGCAGAAATTGGGTAGCCAAAAAACTGAACACTGCTTCTTAAGAAAGATGTTAGAATTTTCGAAAAAAGTAGTCTTTGGTCACAAAATTTTAGCATGGAATATCCCATGGAACTTTTCCGCAAAACTGATCTCATGATGACCCAAAATTCTTTCAAGGATCGAAAAAAAAACATTTGAGCAAACCGTTGAAATGTTTAAATATTATAACACAAAGTATTGATTTCTGGCTTAAAATACATGTAAATATTCAATGTTATGAAGTTTTTCATCAATTAGTTTGATTTTCGATATTTTAAACATTTCAACGGTTTCCTGAAAAACAATTTTATTCGATTTCTGAATTTAAGTCTTGAGAGCAGTTGTGGGGAAAAGTTCCTTGGGATATCCCATACTAGAATTTTGTGAACAAAGACTCCCCTCTTTGGACTTTCAAAAATGTCAACATTTTTTTAAAAATTAACTTTTGAATGTTGCGTACGAGCTGATGACATTTTTGAGGGTTTGGAGCAAAGGCCTTTCAGAAAAATAGTTTGGCCAAAATCGGAGAGAACCACCTCAAATCGTTACCTCGTTAGTGTGATTTATATGCCGTGTCAATGAATAAAGAATAAGTAATGATGGTATATTTTATTCTATCATTTCTTGAATTGTGATTGTTTGGCACTTGAAGTAAAGCAAAAATCCAAAATTGAATCATGAATTTTTTTTCAAGTCCCTGTGCTTCAAATGTCAATCAATTTGTTATGAAACACAACACCAAAAATTAGTGAAGTACGGCTTATAGTAGCATAATCACCACAAACTGTGGTTTTTAAAGCACGGAAGCCACATTTGTAAAAAGTCATGCCATAGTTGAAGTAGGTAAGTCAACAACTAAATAAACTTGTTTTTCCTTTCCACCCTCTCAAGTGCATCGCAGACTTTACTAATTCTGTCCACGAACAAACACTCAAAAGTTGAACTTCAAGTTCACACGAGAAGAACACGTTAAAATTTATGCTCTGACTTTAACTGATAATTCCGGACAGGTTTCTGAATAAAGTCACGTACATTTCCATTTTGTAAACCATTGAGACGACGAGAGCCGAGTCAGAATCAATATGTTGAATTTCAAATCCTTCAGTTTTTTCTTCCTCGTCATTGGAGTCACATTCTCCTGTGACTTAGTTCCAAATAACCCGGGAGGTTCCTGCTTTGACCTCAAATCCACTCCTCTGATTACAAGTGGAACTTCCTTATTTGGAAATTTCATTGAAGGAACAGGTGTGAGCCCAACTGGTGAAATCTTCGCTGTCAATTATGGAACACCTCAAACACTTCATCAACTTGGACGAGTTTTTCCATCTCAAAAAATATTTCATACTGACAGTGCGACCAATTCTCATTTCAACGGGATTCGGTTCTTCAATTCAACTCGGGCATTTGTAGCGGATGTTGTCAATCATCGGGTCATCAAACTTGACATTGAGTCCCGTCCTGATGAAGGAAGTGTCGTCGTGGGCAGTTCTGTATATTGCCAGGTAATTATTAATATTTTCAACGTAGTAACTCGACAACTTTTTTTATTAGGTAGGCCTATACTACAAATTGAAAGTATGGGGTCACATTAATATATGAATTAATTACTATTGATGACCTAAATTACTGGACAGGATTCAAGGATGCTTCAACCGAATGACCTGACCTTGGCATCCACGGGCACAGTTTTCACTTCTGGGATGAGATGGCTGTCAGACACGGATAATACACATGGAGACATCTGGGTTTGTACTCCGAGTGGGAATGTGAGACTATTGGAAACGATGGGACGTACTAACGGGATTGAACTTTCTCCTGACGAAAGCACCCTCTATGTGTCTGAATCTTATAATCGTGGAGGGACCCCTTACGTCCAAAAAATTTGGAAATATGCTGCTGATACGGTCATTGGTGGAATCAGAGGAAAAACGTTGTTTGCAGATTTTGAGCTCCTGGATGGATCGCAGAACGTAGATATTGATGGGATGAGGACTGACAGGAATGGAATTCTTTTCGGTAAGTTCATTTCTTTTCGAATCTCTATCTCTCTCTGAATTAGAAAGACGTGGCAGCATAATGATATTGCAGCATACTATTCGGCTCTGCTGGGGTTCAATTCCTCGGGAGTGGTTGCTTTAAAGTGGTTCGATTATCCGCTGGTTTTTCTTACTAATGAGGAGTTACTTTAATTTAACTTTAACTTTAACCCCTCTATGTAATGAACGCTACAATGTTTGACCAGACTTGGGTCAATTACTGGTAATTGTAATTTCAATTATAAAATACAATTGCAATTTTACGTAATTGCAATTAATTACTTTCAGAATCCCAGATGTAAGTTGTAATAAATTGTAATTAAATACCTTAGAAATTACTTCATCTCAATTACTTTTACAATTACTTAAAATTTTGACCGTCAAATACAAAGTTGTAACTATGATGTTAGCACACATGGAGTCATCATTTCGAGAAAATAATTTGAATTGTAATTTGCAATTGTAATTACATTTTCAATTACAGTTATGTAATTGTAATTGAAATTAATTACTTTTCCATTTTTGTCCACGTAATTGTAATTGTATAATTACTTTCGAAATTTCACCATGTAATTTGTAATTGTAATTAATTACAATCAGAAATGAGGGTGAAATTTGTAATTTGTAATTAATTACATTTTTAAAGTAATCGACCCAAGCCAGTGTTTGACGCTGTTTAACAGTCATCGTCACTCCACTGTTTCAGCCTACTACTAGGGGTACCTACTTTTAAGCAGACTCCCTTCGTCATGAATAAGAAATATGCTGCGATGCTTCGCTATGTCTTATGAAAAACGCCAATTAATGTGTTCGTTTAATATTATATTATATTGACTTGTATTTTTTTTTAATTTTCCGAACGACAGTCACCAAGCATGGAGGAAGAAACGTTGCGATCCTAAATCCTGAAGGGCAACTCATTGGAAATATAGAGCTGACTTTCCCAAATCCAACTAATCTTGAGTTTGGAGGTCCGACTGGGCAAACCTTATTTATTGTCGGCGCGTGCGCTGGTGGAACTGGGAGGGGTTGCGTGGATCAAATTGAAGTTGTGACACCTGGTAGGGCTTGGTCTTTGTTACAGAGATAAAACACGGATTAAAATGTATCAATTTTACCTTACGTTTATGTTTGTAAGAACTAAATAATAAAATTCTTATCTAAACACTGTCCATCGTTTGACATTGACAATACATCATTAATGTGCATAACTTCACACGCTATTTATCAGCTTTATTCAACAACATACATAGATAAGTTATAGTGAAGCCTAGAATCGCCTACAAGGTTCTGACAACTCAATGGCAAGTCAATTGCAGAATTAGACTAGGTATTACTAATAAGGGAATCACACAGAATGATCCATTTACTTTAAAACAACACAATATTAAGCAACACCGATAACATCCGCTCCGATTTCCGCATTTGTTGAGAATTTTTTCTCCATAAAACGTAGGACACAAGAAACATATACCAAACCAGGGTATAAAGAAAATGATAAAAGAATTTAAATGGTACAATTCCTACACAATTTTGCCGAAATATGTTCTGTAATGAGCGTCCCTTATCGAATGGCTGTTGGTGCTACAGACTCTGATCTTATATCCTTGGAAACATGACATTTTGGGTGCAAATTTTGAACGGATGTTCCATGCTGATTGCTGATTCACATTTGAATGGGACAATTTTTACTTTTGCATTAACGTTTCTTTAACGAAAATATTTTGCTAAAACTAAACACTAGTCCAACTTGACTTAGAACGTAAATACCATTTACTGCGTATAATTACGCAGTTCCCATTACATAAATATATTGACATTACTCAATTATCGTACACCCTTTTCACCGAAAACTGTAACAATTTATCTGAAGTGCTTGATCTTATATACTCCGACTTCCAAGGATATATTTATCCTTGAATCAGCCGAGAAGATTTTTGAATTTGAAAGTTCGCTGAGTTACACATTTTTGGAGCAGTTCTTTGTAATAGGATTGTATGGGTTAAAAATTTAGTGAAAAGTTTCTCAGATAATTTGCAGTGTTACAAAAAATATTTATGAAAACCGAAGATGATAAGATATGTTGTGGCTAATTTATTCTGCAAAAATAACTAAATAAAAGTATGACGCCCGGAGTAGGAATCTAAGCCAGGACATCACTTTTTCGCGCCACGAATGATGGATGCGCAGTAGAACAAGTCGGAGTCTATTACGAATGTGAAAGGACGCAGCCAGAACGAACGAAAGAATTATCCGGTCTTACGCTACGCATAAACTAACGATAAAATCAAAACATGACTCAAGATATGTCAGGAAGGTGACACGCTGGATGCTATAGAATGGTCCCGCGAAGCAAGCATGTAGCGGCTTCATTGACACAATATATTTCCTTGCGTAGGACTTCCTCAAAGCTCTGTCCTCTTGACCCTTGATGAATGCTTTCGTATTCTCAGGTATGGCTGAAACAAAGCGAGTTTCAATCCATTCCACAAATATGCAGGTTCCGACCAAGGTAGAAACGACACCATAGAGAACAGCATTTGCTGATGTGAATGGCTCATCCTTTAATTTTATGAGAGCAAATACTCCAAGAATTGTGGCGAGTGCCACGAAGGCGTGATGGAGTGCGACGCAGATATTATTGCCCACCCCATTTACCATGTTGTTCAGTATTTGTTGACACCGGTAGACCCAAAATATTTTTGACTGCTCCAGAGGTCCAAGCAAGGTCGAGAATTTCCAGTCACATCCAGCACGAATTGGACGAATTGACGATTGCTCTTCCACCGGTGATGTGCATCGAATCCAGTAATTTACCAGTTGCATGTACATAGTACCTGCCAAAAGAACAATCAGCATTGGCTGTGCCATCATGAGTGCACCCCAGCCCACGAAAATCATGAGCGGTAAAAATTTGAGCTGTGGCTTAGGTTTCATGAGAAGGAAACTCAGGAATCGGTGATGTGGTTCTCCTTTGTCAAGTATAAGAAGACCAAAAAATGAAGGGATGATAAATAATCCCAAGAATAGAAAGACCAACATTTTCTGGTAAGCCTTGATTTGAGTGGAAAGCGGCAGTTCCCGTCCTTGTTTTAGCTCATCGTGAAAGGTGTCTACGTAATAACAAATACACGATGATAAATATTATAATAAACATGAGACATCTCGGACGCCGCATAAAGCAGAAACGACGCAGAAAATGTACGCGTTGAAATTCGCTGGATTATATATATGTTGTAGCACTTGGCATCCTAAACAACTTTTATGAAGGTTAAACAGCCCAAAAGTCTAACCGTTTGCCCACTGGAGATACACCGGTGGGCATGTGCGGTGATTTACACTTTGATATTCACACTAGGTTATCGCACAAGCCCACCTGAAAATTACAGTTATTTAGTGGTGATACTGTGGCTTGCAAACAAACATAACCCCTCGACTTCATTCTTCACCGATTAGGGACATCGATCCCGGTCACTTTCCACTTTCGGGCACTTTCCGTTAAAAACTGGGAATGCTTTCTTGCATTGTTTCATCAATTTGAAGTCTCATTAAACAAGAGTTAGACATCATTGTCAACACAATTAGGTACGCAACCACCTTATGAACGCAAAACATAAAAAAATTGGTAAGAAATATGTTTTGCATTCGTTGGGTTGTTGAGTACCTAATTGTGGTGATAATGAGGTCTAATCTTGATTAATGAGACTCTAAATTGATGAAACAATGCAAGAAAGCATTCCCGGTTTTTACCGGAGAGTGACTGAAAGTGACCGGAATCGATGTTCCTAATCGGTGAAGAATGAAGTCGAGGGGTTATGTTTGTTTGCAAGCCACAGTAGTAATTTTCAGCAGTATTGTGGAAGCTCTATTCACATCACATACACATAAATGTGGAGCATTATTAAATATCAAAACAGTTATTAACTAGTGGCCAATAAATTAGAAGTAAACAAAAACAGCGGTACAGTACAGGAGATTCACAAACCTTGGAGAGTTTCGTCCAGGTCGTGCATTTGATTGATAAATAAGCACCAGGGCTCCGGGTCCAAGAGGAGGTACGCGTCGGCGACACATAAAACTTCCATGCCGAAATAAAGAGCATCATTAATGGCATATCGGGTGTCAATATTAGTCTCCCAAATCCGATTAAAGTTCCATGTTCCCATGATAAATGCGAGTAAGGCGGGTACACCAATCCAAATTCGACAGATGATGAGTTTCCAAGGCTTTGCAAGCATCAAGCGTCCGGCTTTCCAGTCCCAGTGAAAAGGGAACGAAATATAAGTGATCACTTCCAAGAAGAAGAATATGCAGGCGATGAGCTGTTTTACTCTCTTTGATATCATATTTCTTACCTATACGTGTGCAACAGATCAAAAATATTGCACATTTATTACGTTACAACTATCTAAGCTCAAAGTATGAAAGGGCCGCTGGGCTACCGTGAATTATAACAGAATCATTGCCTATTATGTAAATCTGTCAAATTAATGCTCTCGTAACATTTCTATCCACTGCACGTGAGAAAATTCCCTGTCATTCATGAAATGAAGCTTTTAGTTTTGCCATTTACTGGGTGAGTAAATTCACACCAAAGTACAATTAATAATTATTTATTCTTAATCATTCTCATTATCTGACTATAACAATGTCCAGAGGAACTTGTAAATTACTTACAGTGCAGAAAAAAATCGGAAAAAATCAGAAACCTTTCTCTCAAGCATTGCCGGTGACAAAACGACTTTCTTCAAACCAGTAAAACAACATTTTAAAACTTGCATAAAATTGTGCAAAAAGGATGGCATCGGCAGATCTCTCAAGAAAGACATTTGTGGGGGCGCTTTTGTCAAATGCTGCAAAATATGAGTTTTCCATGCGGATTTTTGCTAAAGACCTCCGACAGCGCCGCAACACCCGTCGGATTTCAATCGTACTAGCCCACTAAATCGTTCGTAAGATTCTATAAGAAGCGTATATCTCAATTTTTGTCCGGCATATCTTGTAATGTGACGAAGGTGTGAATGCGGAAAAATACTTCCACCAACTGTTGTTTTGTGACCTAAACGTCTGCAGGAATACTTGAACATAGTGTTTGCATACTTGTCTGATCGAATGCTTTGGAATATCGCAATAATCAAAAATCAATTGAATCAAATATTTATTATAATGTCTGCAATTCTGGACGACGAAACACTGTACAGCTGTGCTTCATGACTCATTAATGAGGAGCGGCAAACTTGAGAGGTCTTTCTACCAGTCATTTCAGTATAGATGTATCTGTACTGATTTGCATCTCTTGAATCGCTTTCCGACATTCGCTAGCAACATGCTTATATTATCGTTATAAAATCAAAACAATGAAATTATAGTCGACAATTAGTCTACTCACCGTTCAGCTGAGGTTGCCTTTGTACCAGAATTCCACAAACTACTGACGAATTCAAGTAATGGTTCAAATAATATTAACACTGCAAATCGCTTCACCGAACTGACTATAAGAGGTTATATGGGTTACTGTTTAATCAATGAATTGCAGTTTACAGTTTCCACTTCAAGCTTGCATGAAAGAATGCTGAAAATCAAATGCATGAGACGGAGCCAATATGGTAATGGGAATCCTCAGCGCGTATGAATGCTCCATGTGACACTATATTATGACGAAGTTCGTCGGTCTGTATGCCCGCATGCAGTTAGAACTATTGCTATTGTACGGCTACTGTGTCGAGCCTTTCAATTATCCAGCTGACATTTGACAATGGAGTAGAACCTAGCGCAAAACAGCTGTAATGAGTCCGAGAACAAATGGAAGTGAATTCAGGTTTAAGACAAAATCGGTGATTGAAAGTTTGCAACTAAACCCGGTGAATGTGATAATTTAAGTTTTTGTTATTCTTCAACTTGAAACTGTCGTGTAATAATCTGGCCTCCAAATTACAACTATGCTCCTACTAGAGGTGTAAAAGGGCCGGGTCGGCCCGGCCGGGCCGGGCCGTAAACCAGGCATAACTCTCAAGGGCCGGGCCGGGCCAAGACGGTAATGATAATATTCAGGGCCGGGTGGGGTCGGCCCTAAAATATTTTCATGGTAAAATAAACACACTAAAATGCATTAATATGGGGTAGAGATATATAAGGGCCGGGCCGGCCCTACAAAAGGGCCGGACCGGGCCGAGAATTTGGTGTGATTGTCAAGGGCCGAGCCGGGCCGGGCCGACGAATTATTCGTACACAAGGGCCGGGCCAGATGTTATATGGATAATAATCTTTTACGGCCGGGCCGGGCCGAACGGGGAAGACTTGTAGGGCCGGGCCGAGGAGGGCCGGCTTTTGCCAGCCCTCCTTTTGCACCTCTAGCTCCTACGTACCCGAAACCTAACAGACCTTAAAACAAGCCCAACCATTCTGGTCAGGCTTGACCTATTGGACCTTTCAAAGTTTTTCAACTGCAATAAAAATGACACCCGATCTCCTGAAAATATCCCTTCTCTCAGCAACAAAGACAGAAACTTCTCATCCAACATCACTCGACTTTTCACACGTACATTTTTATAATGCACATCAGGAATCAAGAATAAAGTTCATATTCTGGGTCCTCCCTTTCGTTCCAATTTCTAAAACATTTAATGAGATAATGAACTCTGCCTAACGGCATCAAAACCCGACGGGATAATTCTGTCCTGACTTTGTGTCTGTCTGACCGTTGCACAGAAGTTCGTATAAGGAATTATTTGTCTCTTCTAAACAGACAGGAAATACCCAACCGCGGACGCCAAATGCCAAATCGGTAAAACCCTTCTGCACGAACTCCTAACGTATTGGTTTAGACTCGAATTACCTGCAGCATTGGGCTTGGAGTTCCTGGGCGTTCACAGTCACAAATCCTTCAGATTAAATTCCATCAATTCTGAAATTCATGTAATGTTCGGCCAGAACACGAGCCTCTACTCTACACTTCTGTATATCTGGATACCAAATAAAGTATCGTCTCAAACACAAGACACTATTTTACATTGGCGCATCATCAATTTCTAAAAACAACGCAATGCGCGGCCGGAACAGATGTCACTACTTCAAAATGCTGCACCTGTGTGTTCCAAATAAGAATATTGTCTGAAACATGATACACTACTCTAAAACAACACTGCCGCATAACCTTTAACCAAACCGGTCAAACAATTTTTTAAAAATTGCATAGGAATATTGAAGAAAAGAAAGCATGCGCGGACTTTTCAATACAAATTATTTCGGGTGAGTTCTTGTCAAAACACCGTTCAAAAATCTGCTTTGTCATGCCGATTTTTACTTAAGCGCTCGTCAGCGTTGCTACGGTAATCTTATCATCGAACGGAATAGTTCTCTAGATCTGCAATAAGATCCTCTTACTACAAGATGGTTATCTTTACTTCTTGTTCGATTCCCCAAGATTGGATTGCCAAGGGGGTAGCACATGTTACTTTGCACATGCACACTGTACTAATATATTGAGTTATTCTGTTTGGAATCATTTCACAAATCTGTCCCTTTTCGCAGTTAGTAATGTTCGAAAGCTGGTATATAGAAAGCTCCATGCAAGAACATTAATTAGGTGATTGAACAGTGTTGCTGAAATGCGAAGTCGTCTTCCTTCATTGTTTCAATTGTTTATCAAACATATACGTATTAGCCATCTCCATCTTATTTACAACTAGCACTAATGGAAATTGAATTGCGCTTTAGTCGGCCTTAAATAATTGAGACTTTAGGTGAAACCGATCGATTTTGTACACACGAGTTTGACCCGAGAAATATTTCCAATTTTACTCCTACCTTAAACTGAGTCAGGCTTGTGAATTTTGAAAATCTCGATTCGATTCGAGTCAGTCTGGCAACTCGACTCGATATTTAGCATACTTTCTTGGAGTTAGGCCAAAACTCGACTCGATCTGGGTACTAGAATTTGCTAACCATATAATTGCAAACCCCAAATATTGCAAGCAAGTTTGACCGAAGAAGTTGTTAGTATCCCAAATCTGTGGTCGAAGGTTTATTGAATGGATTTTTACAGATACGTGTTCCGACTATGTACTCAAAATAATTAAACATTTTTCGTAGGTCGTGGCGGTGCTCAAATGAGGCCGGGGTCAAAAAGTTCAAAGTTTAATTAAACGTCCGGGCACATAATCAGCATTTAGGGTATATGAAATACAATATTTTGTATTCGGCAGACTATCCTACAATTTGCTATCATCTATAAAAATTAACCTAGAATTCTAATTTATATATTGATAAAAATTTACTAATTAACTATTTGATTTTATGGTGGACCCACTTTCTAGTGACCGAAAGTTTGGTGTGGATTCATAACTAACGAAATTGATCCTTGCAACACTGCAACTGCTGCCTATTAAAACATATTAACTTCGCACTGAGTAGTCGCGTAGAAGCTGATTTGTTCCGTCTAAATTAAATCTGGGTGGGATTTACCCCGATTTATAAGAACCGTGAATCATTCAACTTACCTTCAGCAAGAGTTTGTTTAGACTAGACCACAATCCGCGCGACCGTGTAGGGGAAGTTCTATATCGCCTAGGTACCAAAGCGATGCTGAGCAATGATGGTGATGTCTAGTACACTCATTGAAATAATTAGAAAGTTGATATTAGCAATGAAGTCCACCTCAAGGAGAATCGAAGAAGCAATGGCGGGATTTATTAGAGGTGTGCGCCGAGGCTAAAAAGTCGGCGGCGGCGTTTGGGTGATTTTGACCCGGTGGCGGCGGCGCGCCGGTCAACGCCGACGTCTGATTTTTCGGCGGTGGCGTGGTCGGCGTTTTGGTATCAAAAATTCACTTTTCAGGTTAAAAATTTCTTGAAAATAAGCTCTCTAAAATTTTTGTGACAAAAAAATAAAATTTAATTTTTTGTTGTTGAAAATTTGAAGAAAATGACCAAAACTGAAGCATTTTTCGTTATTTTATCAACGGCGCGCCGTGAAAATTCTTGGCGGCGGCGCGGCGCACACCTCTAGGATTTATTACTATTCCGGGTAATTTGAATTGAGCGGTTTCGGAAATAGATATAATACGTACCTCAATGGGTTGGGCGAAGCACTTCTGTCTCGTCCGGTGCCCGAGGTCAAGCACTTCGACCGGACGGGCTAATTTGGCTCTGTGTGAGTCAAAGTAGGTGAACTCTGTCCGCGTCAGTCCTCGAGTACTCGAAGGTTCTGTAAGTGGAACATTCTAGATGTCCTACTTCTGACATCCCATACAGAAGGGAGCCTAGTGATGACCTGTACGGAGATTAATTCGGCACCCTTTGGAAATCAATTCTACTACTATGCAGAACTGAAAGAGCTTATGTCTGATTGATCCTTCCCTGGTTTTATTTGCAATGGAAATACGATTGAAACCTATCATTTCAAATGAAGAAGAAGGACTGACGTGAATTCAATACTATTTCCGTTAAGTAATGTGCAAGAAAGACGAAACCTACTAACTTCCTCCTCCTTTAAGTGATGCGACAATAAAAGTAGTCTTTCCGTCTGTCAGCGGGTGGGTGTCCGACTATTCAGTTCAGAATGAAGTTCTCCGTTCACAATCATCAATATGCTAACCGTGAGTGATCTGTCAAGCAATGAGAACATGACTGGACAGCTACATTGCATTACATCGCGTAATATTGAATTGCGCACTTACGAATGTGAATATTTATTATGTGGCTATCAAAATTCGAGAACGGAGCGCAGTTTATTGGCGTCCTATTTACATGAGCGGGCTGGAAGGTTGGCTTATTTAGAAACCCAATGTTTCTAAATAAGCAATAAGATTAACTCAGCAAAAAGGTTCGACTTAATTTACTATTTCTACTGCGTATAGAACCTATTTGTTATTCCAAACATTAGATGCTACTCTATAAGACAATCAGGACTTACTCTGTTTCAGTCGATACTCGAACGAATGTGATGTATGATTGACATAGCATAGTCTGTTTCACTATTTATGACTAACTCTATCAAATATTGATTCTACTCTATTAACATAATTTAAACGTTTCTACTCCGAGTGAAACGACAACGTGAAAGCAATCGATTCTGAACACAGGAGTTTGATACAATAAATATTTGTGGGTAAGTAAGTAAACTTGTACCCTTGTGTATTGCAAAATTTGGTTGTATCGGTAGTATGCAAATGTAAATAGAATGGTTTGTGTCTTAACTTAAAGTGAATTCGTAGATATTGTATTTGTACAAGTAGGTGATAGGTACTATCGGAAGCGTAATTGTGTCCGGGATTTCCAGTTATAAAGTAGAGTGACTAAATGGATTGTGGGATAATTAATGTTATGGTGACATGTGCGAGCTCTCCAGTTGCGTAAGATGTACTATTTCTCTCGATATCAGCTTAATCTTTAGCTGTCTAATATCTGGTCGAACATTACGGTGACCCAGGAATCAGTTCTCGCTTTTGTGGAGGTTCGTGACGCTGGTGCAAACATTATCAACTGTAGCGTTAGTTTTGCAAATTATACATAGATGGGCAAAATACTCGGAAAATTTTGCTTAACACTAGTCCGGACTCGTGAGTTTCGCTGGTGCGTTTCGCTCGTGCGTTTCGCTAGTACGAAACGTATATATAAGAAATATATATAACTTATATAACCTAGATATTATATATATATAATATATATATAACCTAAATTATATAACTAATATATAAGAAAAACCCCTCGTGCATGTATTGCTTTGAAACAGTTTTCATGTGTCGATTCGATACATTAACTGCTATTCAAAAGCAGTTATGCTCTTGGTTTTAATGTATGTACTTGTATGCAGTATTACTGATCATTGCTACGGACATACTTATACTATCCTACTCTACTAACTCCTTGATTCACTCATTGCATATCCACAGGGTATTCACCTGCAATTAAATGCGTTGATTGCATTACCGCAGTGAATGAGAATATTATTTACTGTATCGTGGGCGCCATTGAAAATTTGACCAAACCTAATTGCACTAAAGGGAAATTAAATATTAAAAAACCTTTTTACCCATGCCAAGCAAATCTATCCTTACAACCTACCCTAACCCTAACCCTAACGAAACCTGACCTTCCGGACTTATTTGGAACACTTTTTACATTGCATTAGAAGATTGGTCGTGAAATCAACACTTTAGATAGTAGTGCTAGGTTTTAGGTTTACTTTCCCCCATGGCAAGCAGATCTATCATACCTGGCAACCTACGCCCATATTCGAAACCTAATGGCTTTTAAAAAATATATGAAACACTTTTTATATTAGACGTTGGGTCGAGAAATCTTTACTTAGGGTACTCTACTAGAGGGTAGTGTTAGCCCCCCTATAAAGTAAATACTATTTCGTACATGTAATTATGCAATTTTTACTGTATATAATATTACCTTACTCAATTATAAACTACTAGATTAAGTTTTACCTAATATAGTATCCCCAGAAACTTGTCAAAAATGTGAATGTCGCTGTAGGTTGTCAGATCTTTGAAATATCCTAATTTCTACGGCCTAAACTAAATGGGCGGAAATCTTACGTGAATTCTTCTCCAAATGAATACGAGAAAACTGAAACCGTCAGTCTTAACATGTTTGAACCCTTAATCCTCAAACTATCGTATATTTCAAAAAAGCTGGCCGGATTTTTTTCGTCGCCAGTCTGTTTTTGTTTACGTTTTAGTGTAAATAATGTGGGCTGGTGTATATAAAAAACCAATGGTGCATTTCGTTGCTACCCGAAGAAATCCTAGGTGGGACACATAAGTATCCCTGAGCCATAAACTTAACCTTCATTACTCTACGCATAAACTAACAATAGAATCAAAACATGACTGAAAAAAGTTTAAAAGTTTTTTGGGTATTATTTATTTGCCGCCCTAAGCTTTCTTTCAGACCTTCTGGTCACAGCCTCGG
>JAQFYE010004077.1:0-14032 GCA_034694305.1 Protaphorura glebata
TATAAATTAAACATTCTAATACATATTCGCAATCAAAATGCTGTACGGGAGGGCAAATGCAGAAGCTCCAGGTGGCTCATCACACAGGGAAAAACTACAAGCAATTAACTACACGACCGTACTAGTAGTAGTCAGCTCCCGTTGTTATGACAACGGATGGTAATGTAATATGTAATAGTATACGGAATGTGGATGGACTCAAAAAATAAATCGACAACGCTTTCTTACACTACGTAAGCTCATACTGCCCAAACAAACAAAATAGAGTTTGTGATTTCAAAACAGGTGAGGTGACACTGTTAAGTCAGTATGAGCTTACCTAGTAAGGGAAGTTGTCGACGATGCTGCAAGGAAAATAAATGTCATTTGTCGGACCCATCGAAACCCCCAACTTGTTTTGTAATTATTTATTACATCTGTTGGAACGACACGACATGGCTCCCTGCGGCTTCCACGAGCACAAATATTTGCACCTGTTTAGCTTATTTTCATGCAAATGTAATGTAATGTCAAGTCGATGCACCGGCTTGTATTTGAACTATAGGATTTATCACAACCCAAGGTCGCACAGCAAATCCGCTTAAGGCCTAAAAGCATGAAATACGGATTCGAAGAAGAAATTCCAATATTTCTGTTGCTGCATATTCTGGGCATAGGATTCGGGCTATCGGAGACCTTGTCCGTCCAAGAGATCGAAACGATCCCTACCAATGTACCAATATATTGCAGTAATAATGGGGTAATAAATTTGAGAAAATGTATCAAAAAGAACGCCGCTCAATCCTAAGTACAGCGCTAAATATGGCGTAATTGTGGGCACTGACCTCCTGAACAACTTTTGCGAAGATTTTACCCCACATTTGTGTCTAACCGTTTGACTACGATGAATATATTGGCCTAATACACTTTGTGACGTCATGAATGCATCACGGATTTCTATGACGTCACAAAGTGCATTAGGCCAGTGTACTTCAAGCTGTCAGACGGTTAATCTTTTAAGAGTAGAACCTTCACAAATATTGTTCAAGAGGTCAATTACAATGTCTTATCAAAATTACAAAAACTAACAACATACTTTTAGGCGTAAGGATTGTTGCGAGGTATAATCATTATTTTAAAATTCAAATCTTCATACTCAAAATGTTAGTCAATTTTATAAAAGTTATCCAAAAAAAAATGAATGGACAAGAAAAAAAAGCGATTAAGGAGCCTTAGCCCTTTAGATACAGAGAAAATTAAACTATGTATTGCGCCTGCCTGCCTGCTAGAATCAGAAACTAATAATAGTCCAGTGGTTATATAAGTTTTCCATTTTTTACGTCCTTCCAGCTAGCACTCTATTTTTATTCCTTACAACTGAATCGTATAACAATAATATTTTATACAAGGGAGGACTTCGAAAGAAGATTACTGAAAGGGTACGTTATAAAAAGTGAGACTTAAAAAGTCAAGTCAAGTTTTCTTCATTCGTCCTCATTCAGACAGAAAGACAGACAGACAAAATAATTTTAAGTCCACAACAATGCACTCCATATGCACTTCACGATCAGACCTTACCGCTTATATGTGGCATGATTTATGCCTTCAATCATCGAAACTGTTCGCATAAGGAAGGTACCCCTAGAAGTAGGAAAAAGAAACTCCTGTGGAGAAAATCTTTCAAGAAATGTACACATTAATTCATGTCGCACTCAGACACGGTCAAATACGTATCAACATTTATTTTAAGAAATTTATATGACAAATACCTATTTATCAAATACTTACATTAATTGACATTAAAATGAACGGCCGGTACTGCGGCACACTTTTTGTACAGACAACTGTACTTCTGATTTTTGCCTTGAGAAGGTATCCCTAGTAGACCTACACTACAGGATCACACTTTAAGAGTCTAACAGATATGCAATATTCGGTAAGGTCAATGGAAATAAAATTGAAGGGCCATTTCTTCCAGCCTGCATCCGTTAAACCCTTCCTTCCAATTTTTAAGGGTTATTTTTTTATGATTATAGTGCTCCTAAATTTGAAGAGTATTCTTGTAGGACCCTTAAAAAGAGTCCGTCACCAGGACCAACCTCCTTGAAATCATAAATACACAAAGGAGTGAATTATGGGAAAGGAAAGGGTCTCCAATTTGAAATCTCAGTTACGAACGAAATCCAAAAACTCCTTGGAGTTAGTTTATTACGGCAGACACAGACCCCTTCCAATTTATTCATCAATCCAATGCAAGGTTGAGTGATGTGATAATTTAATAAGGATTTTTTACCAAAGATAGGATAACGGATAGACGTCGTAAACCTCTTAATTTTTATTCACTCCTGCAATAAAATCTAAAGTAGAAGTAGACTTTTGACTTAAGACATCGATTGTTCAAGGCAAGGCCATTAAAGGTATGGAGAGTGGGCTAATACGCCCCACTTTTGACCCAGTGTGCCAATCTGTCCCCATCACATCATTAAATATATATCGGATCCTCATAATCCACAAAGCACGCCAATAAATGGCGGAATTGAGATTCTCGAACCAAAACTGGGCAAATTCAGAAAACTTACGCTAAAAGTTCCATTTTTCATACAAGGCTGTTCAATGTTAATGCTAAATTGATAGTTATGAACCACACTGTATGGTAATATGATAATAGACAAGTACGACTGAAAGGTTTGAGTGACTGACATATCTTGTTCCGGCCATTGGACCTAATGTTAAATGCAAATCCAATCCTACCCAATTAAGGCTTTCAGAGAATTGAGCGTGTGAATCAGCTGAATGAGGAGCCGTCCAACGACTCCGCCCAATTTGACAGGATTGAAGACTTCAAGACAAACACATCACGCGAACACAGAAGAACGAAAAAAAATTCAGACCAGTCACTAGTCAGTGTCCATGATCCTTCAAGCTTCAAATATCAAAATCGTGAGAGCTGACCGTCAAATAAATAAACAAACAATACAATGTATGCATGTCTGTCCGTCTTAGCATTTTATTGGTACAGGCTGTCCCTTATCATTCGTTCACGTCACATTCCCTGACAATATATTGGCGGCTGCTTTTAAAAAATTACGGACTCGAATATTTTCGTTACTACCTTTTCCAGGCCAATCAACACCAAGCTACCCTCTACAGAAAGTTCTACGACGATGCTTGATCGTGAATTTCGGCGAATGTATTGCGGATCTAGGGAGCCATTCCGATTGATAATCCGTTGCGCGTAGCGTCGCTGACGAGCGTTTTAGTAAAAAACGGCATGAAAAGATTCCAAAAATTAGGGTTACTGCTACAAGAACACCCAAAAAATAATTTTTTTCGAAAAATCCGTTGATACCACCGTTTTTGCAGTAATTATTTGCAATTTTTAAAATTTTGTTGGACCGGTTTGGAAAAAGTCGATTTTTCCCTGCCAGGTCATTTTGGTGAAAAAAATCAGCATTTTCCTGGAGGAATTAAAAACCAGGACGATCTAATCCCGTAACTGCTTGAAAATCCGACAGCACGCAGAGCGACATTATTAATGGGCAACGCATGCGACAAGAAATCAGACAACAAATACTTGAATTTGAAAAATGATGTGCCCGCGCGAGTCATCTTGTCAAACACGTGACATGACCTTAGTAGCTCCACTCCACATGGAAGAAAGAAGTGTATGCCGAATATGGGAATGAGGACGCCATGCCGGGCTCCTCTCGTTGACTTTGCAGTAAGAACAAGTAACCAAGAACATTCCAATGGAATTAAAATTGAAATCAAAGTGTTCAATCTCCACTCTGTTCTCCTCGTTTGTAAAGTTAACGTGGTATTCAAAGTGGATCCTTCAGTCTCATTGGCATTCATCTGACGAACTATGAAGGCACGAACGAAAACGAGGCATGCATCCATGACATGACACAACACAAATGGAATGGAACACTTGAACAAGAACTTAAAAGTTGGGAACACAACACAAAAACGAACGAAACCCCTTTGAGATCTTAGGCATCCTATTATTTCTCAGGAGGGAAATTTTCAGGCGTAATGTATAATTGTTTGTTTGTTTGGTTCGTTGTTAATTTGATATACAGGGTGACACGCAACCCATTCCACCTCGGTAGCCCGTAACCCTATCTGGGGGAGTCGGGCAAAAGGTGAGATATGTATGCATTTTGTAGAGAATCTTTTGAAGGATCCAGGCAGCTATATCGTTTGAAGATCCGATGCGCGTAGCGGCGCCGACGATTACATAAGTAAAAATAGGCAAGGAAAAACGGAATTTTGGACGGTATTTTGACAGAAACCCACCGAAAGTAATCTTTTTTTTTATTTGTTATTAAAACGATTTAAAAAATTTTGTTTGACCGGTTTGGAGAAAGCCGATGTTTCAATGGCAAGGTATTTGGAAAAATCTGATTTTTTTTTGTTAAAAGTACATTCGAGCTATGCAGACTATGCTAAATAATGCAACCTGGTGGTTTTCTTACCTTGACGTCAAGAGATTGATCGGTTTTCTTTAATTACATTTGAGAAGTGACCCTTGTAAGAAAGTGGAGACGCTGAGCTGGAAATGGAAATGGAAATTGTATTGTTGGATTGTACCAACTAAGGAAAACCCATACGCAATGTGTTTCTTTCTGATTGTTGTTCTTACATTGCATTGGAATTACATTTGGTCTGGAGTTTTGTCTATAGAGAAGAGATGAAGCAGAGAAGCAGAAGAGTACCCATGGAGTTAAAAGATGAGATTCGAAGATGCTGGTGGAGGTTGTTAAGAAAAAGGATTGAATTTTTGAAGGTGGGTGAAGTTTTGGTTCTCCTTGTCTTGTTATTTTTTTGTTCTCATAAATCATGTGGCAAACGAGATAAGTCGGCCTTCCCTAAGGCTCTTCAACTCAACTGAAACTGGAGGCGACGCGATGGCCAAAATATCCTGGCCTATTCTCAAATACCTCACGCAACTTATTACATTACAAAGTACGGTCTTTTCGTATGGGAGGATTGAACTTCGTATTTGGTACTTTTAATATGCACATTCTAAATTCTAACACACTGTTGCTTTGTACACGTTCTTTCCTACTACTAGGGGTACCTTCATTAGAGGATAGAACTTGGTATTGGTACTTAATTTTAATATGTTGTCCCTTGTAGAAGTTTTTCTGTTACTCACGTTTTCTCCTACGGTACTAGGTTGATTCTTTCATACTACTAGGGGTCGGTTCTCTAGGTCAAATGGAAAGGAACTCATTCTCTACAAAAAATGCACATGGTGCAAAATATGTGTTAAAATCTCACGATTTAAGATTGAAACGGTTAGAAGTGTGGATATGGACGTGGACATTGTTAACGAGTTGAATTCTTAGTTTTTTGAATGATTGGGCCGCAGATTACCTGAGTATTTAATTCCCGGAGGATGAATTCCACTACTGCAACTGCTTACACATGCTGTTGAGACTTAGACAAGTGAACCAACCCAATAATTAGATTTAAAACAGTAGAGGAGATCTAATGGACGTGGGAAGAAGTTCAACTCAGACTTAACAACATTGTTGACGTTCAGCCAACAACTCAAAAGAAAATGAACCAAGTCTCTCACGAGGGTGACTGTTAGGGTGCCAAATTCGGTTCTTTGTAAAATGCACTGTAGATGCTACAACGCTACAAGCACCGCCTTATCATTTAGTAAGTGTTCAATTCTCCTGTGTGCACACGTATGTTTGATATGGTTCCTCTCTACTCAGCAGCACTGGAGTTTCGCTGTACTACTAGTAGTACCTTATTTAGGTCAAAATAAAGCAGGCGGCCCTAAAAAAAGCACAAGTTTGTAGGCCTGCTCTTGGGGTCACGCGCATGTTCTGGGGTCACGTCCATGTTATTGGGGTCACGCGCATTATCTTAGGTTCACGCGCATGTCCTTGGGGTCACGCGCATGTTTTTCGAGTCACGCACATGTTCTCGGGGTCACGTGCATGTTCTTAGGGTCACGCGCATGATTTTGGGGTCACGCGAATGTTCTTGGGGTCACGCGCAAAGTCTTAGCGTCACGTGCATGGTCTTGTGGTCACGCCCAAGTTCTTGGGGTCACACGCATGCTCTTAAGGTCACGCGCATGCTCTTGAGGTCACGCGTTGGTTAAGGTGTGGGGGAAATTTGCGCATTCTCACAAAGGTGAAGCAAGTTACCCCAGCTTACCATAAATGTCAGTCCTGTTCGGTAGTACCTTATCACTCAAATTACACCTTATTTGTATGGACATTGTGTCCGTTTCCTTGTGAGATTGTTTGAATTATTTTGAAATGGAAGATACGTTTTGTGAAGCCCAAGAGGGAAAAGGGCAGACATTCCCTATAATTATTATGACTCTTGGGATCTCTGGAGACGACTTCTCCTCCCTCATAATTCTTTGAGTCAACAAACGAGATAGGCAAAGCCATGCCAGACCTTACAATTTTTTTCATGATTTTATTTTTTTAGTGAAGCGTTAACGAGACTGTCTTTAATCCAACAAGTCCTATGTGCATATGCATAATGAGATTCAAGAATTCATCCAGTCCATGGAGGCGTGCGTGTTTCCACACATTAACTAGATACGTTTTCACGTTATTATAAACTCTACTGTACCTCGTTTACGACCCTTGTTATTTTGCATAAGTAAATACTCACGCTCATCTCATTATCATACATATACATGTGTGTCTGTAGAGAGGGTGTTCCACATTGTTTTAACCCTTGGGGTCGAGTTGTCCAAAAATGGGGGTGCAAAAATTCCTAAGGTACGTTGTATGTACACATATGCCGGGTGGTTAAAATAATTGCTAAATGTTTGATATTTCCAGTCTAAGAAGACACGATAGGAGGGAGAGTTTGTTTAGTGTCACCAGTTTCGACATACGAATTCGACTTTGTTTGTTTGGACAGTGTACGAACTTACCTAGTCAAATGTTGTCATATTATTCCGAAAAAGAATAAAAAATAGTTTTAAAAACTTGAAATCTTTTTTTTGTAATTATTTGAATGTATCGCAAATGGTCATTACTAGCTCATCCATTTTTTAACGAATTTAATTTCCGTGATCATCTACAACAGTCTGAGCGTTAAGGTACCCGGATCTCGATGATACAAGGTTTAGGTCGATATCCGAAATATCCGGATTGGTGTTTCTTCAGATGTTTCTTCCGCACAAACTGAGCTTAGTTAAAGTCAAAACAGACTAACGTATGTGATACACAAGAATAAACTGCCAGTACAAATCTGTTTGAAATAAGTGCATTTCTGGTCACATATAAAAAGAAAGAATTGGATTCAAGGCTCCACATCTCAAACACATTGGTAATTACTTTACTTGTTTGGTTATTCAACTTTCTAGGGACGGTTTTTGTCCCGAAATTAGCGTTAAGGACTACTAGAAATAATAATTATGTAGGTAGACACAGCATTAGGATCAGAAGATTTTTGAATGTCAAATCTTAGTAAATGCTTATTATTCTACCAATTACGGACTACGCAGTCTGGAGTCCCTCGTCGGGTACATTTCTTGCGCGTAAGAAAAAGAAATTGCCAAATATATTTTTTAGTACTTTTCTGTCTAAACCTTGGGAAAAATCATATCAAAAGATTTTGGATAATTGGGCACAAATGAATGGTGACAATATTCAAGACTGTACTCAGGTGCTTATCGATAATCATACTTGAATAAATTGAACTACAACAATCAACGACAGTTATGATGGATGTCAGGATGTCAATATTTCTTGACAATGACCAAGTCGAATTTTGTTTACATCAATGCGCAATGTCAAACAAAATTAAATCCAAGTATTTAATTACAATTGCAAAGATTTCTGAAAGTAATTATAATAATTACGTAATTGTAATAAATTGTAGTTTCGTAATTAATTACAATTACCAAAATAATTGAAATAATTGTAAGTCTGCTTGGGAACGTGGCATTGTAGCAACCGTTTTTACAAATTGGAAACTCGCCTACTCAATAATTGCCGTGGTACGGGTACCTTTACTTTTTCCCAATCGAAACTGAGCTCCATATTTTTCCTACTACTAGGGGTGCCATCCATTTTCTCGAAATGGAAACTTTTGTTGTACAAAACCCTAAGTCTTGCGAGTCTTCCGTGTTGTGGTTATTTCCGAGGGAAGTTTGAATTTTTTAATTCTATGAAGTTGAAATATTGTGAAGTCCAACAATTCAGTTCAATGTCTGGATTCTCTGGATGCTCAATGAAGTGTACTACTTCTGACCTTGACCTTGACCTCAACACTACAACTGACACTACCTGCCGACCTTGACCTCCAGTACTACATCAAGGTCATTTCTTCATTTGTTACCTAAATGTACAAACAGTGGAATTCACAGGAGTGACCGCGACCGGAAACTACTGTTGCTTGTTGTGAATCCAAAAGCTGGATTTGTTGAGTTTTCAAAAATTCAAAAATGTACGATTCCCCAGACCATTTTGATATTGAACAGGAGGTGGAAAAAATTGAGAGGATTAAACAGTCATTCACAAAATCCATTGTTCCAAATTTGTTGCACAGAGAGGTAACTCCAATTTTGAACCAAAATATTATTCAGTCTCCGTTTTCCATCGAAAATTGCCCATATTAATACGTATAGGTAGATCTGTATTTGAGGTTTTTTTTAAAGCACTAATTATTTTTTCAGTTAACTGGTCATGGTCTCCATCGAATCAATCCATTTGGAGAAGCAGGTCGGCCAGATAGACTCATATTCCCGATTGAACATATTATTCCTAGATGGGCAATGCAAGCAGGGTAAGAATAATATCCGGATTATCAGTGACCCAAATAACCTCTGACCTTTAATTTGAATTCTTGTTTGGTTTTGTCTGCAGAAATATTTTCATGGGATTCACAGAATGTGGGCGCTACCTTTTGTCCTACACAGTTCGATCCACTGAGTCAGATTTTGGTCAATTCTTCTACAGTGACAGGGATGATTGGACATTTGAGTATAAATTACATTTTTGGTTGTTCACTCCAAATACTCATGTGAGGAATGTTTGCAGCGTCGTACTTTTTGATAATTATGGCATTTGTCATGATAATCTACTCATTGAGATTTCTCAGTGGCAAGATGATCGGAATCGACTTTTAGTCACTGGCAGAAGGTTAGAATTTTATTTATAAATTATACAATGTATTTACCTATTTTATATTATTAATCTTATAAATAAAACAATCTCCCTTACAGGTAGGCCAATACTGAAAATAATTTTCAAACTTCCATCATTTTTCAAGAACTCATCATAGATTATGACCCCACTGCTTTCTATAAATAAATTATTATTGGATTGCATTATAACTTCATATGTATTTTTAATTTATGTTTTCAGTGTCAATCCGGCCTTACCTCATAATTCGCAACAGTTTGTAACAATTACAACGATTCCAGACGTCAAAAAATGTCCAGATTGTCATTATGGTTTACCAGATGAATTTCTCGATGATGGTAAATAATTTCAGAATTATAATGTACTTGTATTCAGCATTCCAGTACTTTATGTAGGCAAAATGTCAAGTACCCCCCCCCCCCCCCCACATTTTATTATTGCCGAAGTTTGTCTAATTTTTATTGATTTGTTTGATTAGATTTTGGCGATAGAGCCCGGACACGGACAACTTGTTTACGGCACGGATTAACGATTCATTTAGCTCACGAACAAGTGCAACCATTTCCAAGATTCGATCCAAATGTCATGCTTCGTTTCAAAGATTCCGTCGTTCTAAATACGGGGAATTTATTTCACATCTTCACCGTGAAACTCCTTGAACCAGAACAAACGTCACCGTTTCGTCAAGAATTGCTTACTCTTCCGCTCCATGCAATTCCTCATCCACTTCCGCATCCGGATACACGCAGTGGTGCGAAAAAACGACACCACCGTCATCTCCGTTGTGACTTTTGGTTCAAGAATTGTCGGAATAGCTCAATTTCAGTGGAAACTGTCGGAATTGGAAATCGTTTGTTGACTCCCCAGGTGAGCATGGAACCGGTACTTTTTTTTAACATTTTGCTTACCCTAAGGTGAGTTCCCTCGATCGGATTAGGAAAAATTGCCTCAGCGAAATGGACACTGCTTTTTTACTTTTTTCCACTACTACCGAGGGTACCTCCCCAAATTCAACATGTATAAAAATTATATTGACCAATTTTAACGGTAACTTCTGAGATTGACAATTAATGTGTGTATTTTCTATTGACTTGACAGGACGTATTATTGACTGAAGAGGCTGAATTTGAAAATATTCGTAAAGTTCATGCTCAAGAGCTCATCGCAACCGTCCTGCCTGACATTTGGGCTCAACGTTACCCCCCAGCGTCATTTCTGCCCCCGTCCCCTAGAAAACGTGAACGTCGTCATTCCCAAAGTTCAATGGATTCAGAAATAAGTTCAACGACGTCGGAAAAATCGGCTGCTTCACGGGGGTCACCAGCACCTGAACCATTTTTGGGTCGATTTATGATCAAAGCAAAAGTGGATGCAAAAATGCCTCCACCTACATTGGCCGGTAGAAAATTTTTCAAAAGGTCATGGAGGTCGTCACCTGGAACAACAACGACGGCGTCACCGAAATCTCCCGCTTCAGCAGCCGCACTCTCGGCCTATGACATTCTGGGTGTCGAAGAAACACTGACTGATCGTAATTTTAGTTCTTTTCGAAAACGACGCTTAGCGGATAAAAAATATGAGTTCAAAGACAAGGATGCTGACCTAGAATTGTCAGAGAATATTATTCCATTGAAATTGAGTCGCAAGACGGCAGTAGCCAGAGGTCAATCACCAATTAGGGTCACAGTCACAGTCGGCAGTGAAAGTCCAAGTGGTTTTCCGAGGTCACCGCGTGGTATATCACCCGCCATGTCTATGTCACCAAGTGCCGGAGAAATTTTAAGATCAATTACGAATACCAACACGTGTGTCTCACCGTTAAGGTCACCAACGGGTACACTGCCACAAGGTGGTCCAGAAAGAAAACGAACTAGTCAATCACAAGCACAAGTGAAAAATGCAAGGCCCAGTTTTACTACAAATTTGAATTGTATTGCGAAAGTCTTGCGGTGTTATTCTGATGAAGATGATGCGGATGGATTTTTGTCAGTCAAGACGGACACGGATGATGAGTACAGACAAACACTCCCATTTCCAGTCGCACTTCAGCTCAAAGTTCATGGGACGGGTTATAGACCCATGAGTGTGATCAGTAACTCAAGGAGTCGCAATTGTCCCACACCTGTCGTTGAAGTACTCCAGAGGTCATTGGACATAGAAGTTCTTTGTAATGAAGTATGTGGAGTCATCTGTTTGGCGGCGGATAAATATTACTCAAGTTGTTTTGACTATGATGTCGCCATTGTGGATGTAAGTATTTAAAATTTTCTGGGTTGATTGATATCGGTATGTTTATTATTTCTTAATTTATTTATTATGACTTATTTTTCAGGTTTGTCAAGACCGTGGGAGCATAACAGCAGTGGCCTATGTTCAGCTCACAGCTATGAGTCATCGCCATCAACACGAAAAGTAAATTCCTTCCGCCAGTGCCAGTTTTCTCGTTTTCACGTTGTTTTTCGTCTCTAAATTTGATTATTTTTTCTTGACAGGTACACTGGACCGAATTCAAGAGACCAGTCACCGATACCCGGATTACTAGACCAGAAACAGAAATACGAGGCAATGTTTTCTTTCATCTGGGAACCGACTGAGGAACGTTGTCGAGTTTTGTACATGGGGAACCTCAAAGAATTACATACGGTTCCCAAACAATGGCATCCCACGAAACGGCTCGTACCGAGTCTCCGAAATCGCCTTTATGATACTCCGCTGGCTTCAAAACGCATCAAAACGCTCAGGAATGACATGGCTGTCAAAGACTGTAAGTTTATATTAATAACATCAAGTATAACATGGGTTGCAAATTGCAATATTCTAACCCAAGATAGCCGAATTTTCAAAATTACAATTGTTTTTTATTCTGTAGAAATATTACCAAATTAACAATTTAACACACCCTTAATTGTTATTCGGTCGATTTGTGATTTTTGAAACTGACATTTATTACTCTGAATACGAAATTCTCTTAAAAATATTAAGTCAGTGAGGATTTAGAAATTCTACGAATTGGTCACCCCATGATAAAAATGACATTTTCTCTATTTTTCAAATTTATTAATACACGTGTAAGTACAAAAAGTTGGAATATATTAAAGAAATGTCCATATTTAAGTGTTTCACTGAATTTTTAAAATGTTCGTTCATTTTTCATTTCAATTCATTTTTCAAACTAAGCTGAAAAAAAATGTCTGAAAAAAAACTTGAGTTATGAAATATCTATATTTAAAAAAATGGACGAATTCTAAAAACATGACTTAATCTTTAAATGAAATGTCCTGCAATTCTATCTACATAGTAACTTTTTTAAATCATCGGGACGCCTAAGAGACGACGAAACGAATTCCGTAATTTTGATTTAGTCAGTACTTTTATCCTGGCCAAGAATTTCGAAATAAACTGTCGTTAATATTCGGACATTTTTTCCAATACGGGATTTTTCAGGGTCATGGTAGTGAAATATTTTTATTATTATTATTATTTTTCAGGGCAATCTCTGGATGAACTGACGGACTTCCAAGGAATGATTACGTTGTACCGAGACAGAAAACTTAAAAGACGAAAAGCTCTTGGGTATTATCCATCACCCGCCTTATCCTCGGCGTCTTCTCAAGGAGATGGCGGGAGTGCGACGACGAGTGATGATGACGAAGAGACTGAGGATACGGATAGTTGGCTTTACTCTCTCTACTGATTTATTGAACAACATTTAAATTATCACAAAAATATATCTATTAAGGTGAGTTTCATAGTTTAGAGTGTAACACGTGTAGCACAGTATGTCAGATTACAAATTATAATAGGTTTGTAACGTATTCAATTATAATATGTACCCGGTGTCAGAAATATTTGAGAGTGCAAAAATAATTTAGCAAGGAAATTGTCGTGGAAATTAAAATTAAAATTTCCAATGAATTGAACGAGTGAATAAAAAAAGGATTGTTCTTACATATTCAAAAATGGCTTTTAATTTACATTTATTTTTTAAATTGCATTAGGAATCAGGAATCAGTTGCTTTTGCTTTTAATTTATCCTAGTGAAGGTACCTCTAGTAGTAGGAATAACCGACGCAGTATAATACAATAGTAATACGAGGTTCCCTTCTGCTGTTTGTTGAGTCAGGATCTGATTCCCTGTATATTCTGGCAGACTTTTCATATACTATGAGGTTTTTCCTTTCATACGCAGGGGTTTTCCCCATTTTCCCTTTTAGACATTACTTGTACATCAGTAAAGTGCTTTAATCGGGTAGGAAAGTCGGATACCACGAAGATGCGCAATGATGGTTAAGATGTTAATAATACATTGGGTGTAGTGTGGTGATAGTTCGGTAATGCATTCGACAAAATGAGGTCAATTCTGAACCCCTCGTGAGTAGATATAGACGATGACGACAAACCATTGGACTCAGAATATGAGATATCTGGGGCTACGTACGGAGTATCTGAGGCAGGATAGATGGTTAAGAGTATAACCCCAGTGTTTTCCAGTCTGAACCACCCTGTTCACGAAATAATTATCACTCATTAATGGACATGAATTATGATCTACTATCTTCTTTCTGATTTGCAATTATTTAAGAATAAAATAAAGGAGAGAGCGGAGTGGAAGATTAAGGACAGTGTTGATTTGTATGCACTAACTCTTAAACGAACACTCAATATTGAAATGCCTGGAAACCTGGTACTTTGTCATGCATAAAGTCTCGACGCATAATTATAAAGTTTTGACTTTTGGATCACCCTGTATTATTATTGTAGGATTGTATGGATTATGACTTCATGTACTATGTCGGAGACAATAGGTCACTAGAAATAGTATGGGAGAAAGAGGTATGTTCACATTTACATAGTCTATAATAATGCCAATAATTTTCATCTATTTCTTTACAAATTTAATCGCAAAATATTTT
>JAQFYE010004078.1:0-14032 GCA_034694305.1 Protaphorura glebata
TAATTAAAAATTTACAGGAGGTAAAATTACTCATCCCTCGTTGACTTTCTCCCCTCGAGTCGACTGTCAACTCATTTTTTAAACCTGTCGCTGCTGTGTCGTGTCGTTCCTCGAACAAGTCCGTTCGGCTTGTTCGACGTAAAATTACATCTCTGAACTCTAATTTACTCCCGGAGACTTTGTTTCAACCCTTTTGTTTTAACTTCAACCTTAGCAAATTTAATCACGGAAATTACACTTATTAGTTTTTAGGAACATGGCAAATGCTCACTGGCCATGCAATAGGATTGAGTTGAAAGAAGGGGTGATCAAAATTGCATGTTACCAAGTTACGAATGTCCCGTTGCGTTCTCTTTATCCATTTGAATAATTTTGATCTCATGCATAAATATGCAGGGTGGTTCATAACCGTTTTCTTCACAAATCAAAATTCAAAACGGTATAACCTTAACAAAACAAGTGTTGTTGACCTTCACATCACATTTTTTTCGAGATCAACGTAATGACATTTGAAAAAAATTGTACACATGGAAAAGTGTACGCCGTTAGAATTCACTGGAATTTTGATATGTTGTTGTCCCAGATCCTGAACAACTTTTGTGAAGGTAATACCCTCAAAAGTCTACCGTTTGGCCGTCAGAAATACACAGGTGGGTAAGTGCGATGCCCTATAGTGACTTTCAATTTCACTCTACGGCATCCCGCATGCTCCTTTTTGTATTTCTACAGACCAAACGGTTAGACTTTTCGGGTAGGACCTTCACAAAAGTTGTTCAAGATTCCAAGGGCTACAACATATCAAAAATCCAACTAATTCCAACGGCGTACATTTTTCAATAAAGTGTGTGCCCTCTTCCTTTTTTCTGTAAATAGGGCTACTTGGCACGGTGGAGGTAACCCGTAGTAGTACGAAAAACTCAGGGAAACCTCAACCTAGACATTCTTTGTTTGAGGAATCGTATCCTCACCATAATTGTGTGGTTCACAAGTATCTTACATTTGTGTCGACACCATGAAAGTCAAACCGAAGAAACGAATCACCTTGTACATTAAATGCAGACATTTAGAGTGACGCTCTGGGAATTTCACCCTTCAAAACTTAAAAGTCCGGCCCCATTGAATTTGCATAATCATGCACTCTTTATCATAATCTAATTTTCGGCTTGAATTATTGTCCGCGTCTTGTAATACATGTACATATATTATGTTCTTGCACTCCCGTTACACATGTAACTGCAACTGCAACTCATATATTTTTGAATTATTATTTTCGCCGGGCTCAAAAAATGATAAGATTTGCATTTCAAATGAAAAATTAAACCCGTCCGCGTCCGCGCCCCTCCGCGTCAAAATTCTATAAAATGAGAAAACTGTCGTGTTATTATTTTCATGTAATAACACTGTATTTTTTTTACTTTGACAAAGCGATTAGGATTAGGATTTAGGGGTTGACTTTGACTTCGGCTACACGGTGACTCAAAAAATGAGCTGAGCAGTGCGTACCTACCACCGTGTAAAATTACAGCTTATTATAACGTTAAAAATGATTTTCTTGCGAGGGAACCAATTTTTATGAAAAGTCGAAATCAGGACAACTCATTGTTACTGTCCGAGTAACAGATTCGATTTGAAGGTTTCGTCTTCGTCGATAGATGAAATTTTCTGATTTCTAATTTCTGAGAATACATCTGAGGAATTCTAACTGGAATATATGTCTGAAAGGGTCCGGCTGGAAATATTTCGAAATCGCTGTTTTTTAGTAAACGAGGTTTTCACATGGAGAGGTTTCCTTGTAAACTACGATGTGTATTGTGTATGATGAGTTTTCCAGAGAATTGTATAAAAGTGATGCTCACGAGGCGTGACAATGGTTACAGAGATTTTTTAACCCTTAAAAAACCTATTACCTCCGACGTTCGTTCGTTTTATATATTACAGAGACCGACTTTTTCCTTCAACACACCATCCATTATGCTAGTAATGTGATGATGTCCTATTATTCTTTTCTTAAAAAGGATGCGTATGATAGACCACACCAAACTCATTATTCTGCCTTTGCTGCATCGCTTCCACTTTTGTGTAAAACTATTTTCCGGGTTAAATGGTCATGTCTGGCCCAAATTCTTCACACAATTTAGGTAGAGTACAAAACATGGCATTCTTTCCAAATATTCCCACGCCAAGTACCGCATACCGGCGGGACCCGCGGGTCAATAAATGTATGCCATTGACCTGTGGGGCCAACTGCAGAAACTTTGCTGCCGGAGTCAAACGAGTAAACCGTTTAAACGTATCTACTCCGGCTCTAACTACAGGTCCAGATTGTAATATACCTCGAAATATCAGGTACAGAATTTGTACAAGCTCAAAACAACAATTCAATGGCAAGCATGTAATTCTATTCCAATTCCGACGTGAAAGAATTGCCCAATCAGTTCCGTACTTAATGTACCACATATTCAAGCCCATTTTTAGAAAAAATGCTCCTGGCTGCTTCTGATTAGATCTTTAAAAGCGTTTAAAATGCAAATCAGATGTGTGTAGGAATGTAAGTGTGGTGAGGCGGGTGTCAAAGGAAAACCGGGCTGTCGGGTCATTCGTCGTCGTATGTCTGTAATGTGACTCACGACGACAAGGATGAATTTAAGGACCTCACCGTGGAATATAAATGTTACGTGCCTTAGCCCAAAGGGGGTAACTTTATATTACAGTATTTTTGACTCAGTCGGTCTCTGGGTCGCGGCCGATGTGCCGCACATAATTTGTCCTATCCCCCGGTGAAAGAATGAAGTAATTTTCAAGGAAACCAATTTTCTTGTGAAAACTAGATAAACTGAGAACCAGCCCAAAAAATCACAGTCAGTCGGGTCGGAATATTTCATTTTGGTTCACTGCTGGAAATCTTCTAAAATTCTGAATACCCTTCCAAAAATATTCTACCGAAACAATCAAGTGGTTCAGAAAATCGTTCAACCGACAAAACCTTCCTTGTGATGGCTGACCTGATCTTAGTTTAACAAGTCGAAAGGGTTCCTTGTTAAATTATACCCTGTCAACCTGGGCACGACCGTAATTTATTCCAAATTCGTAATTCAACCCAACCTGGCCGCCACGGTCGTCGCCGTACCTTCGTTTGACGTAATTTTGAGGTTTATCAAATAAGCAGAAATATGTCATTTTGATGTGACCACATGACAGGGGATGCCGACAAGACCTGCGGTCGGACGCGTTCGTCTTCTCATGCCACACAGGGTTATTTTGCTATAAATATTACGGACACAGACAGCTCTTTAGCACGGCATTAAAGTTAGCCATGGTCGGGTTTATTACTTTGACTACATAGCAAAGGAAATTTGAGCAACAATGGGATTACAATGAATGGTGTAACCAAAAAGAGTCAACCGCATTGTCGGTGCTGAAAGATTCAGACAATATATAAGGCCGAATACATTTTGGTTTGGTTTGCTCGTTCTCGTTTGGGCACGTCGCTGTAATTGTCCCTCGAAGTTACAATAGACCATGAATTTAAACTTAAAACCGATTATTTGGAATTTTGACCCGGTCAACGGAAAGGTCGTAACTTCGCGGGGCATATCCGTTTTAACCTCGGAAGTCATTACAGACACAAAAAATTATAATCAGAAAAAATCGGGGAAAAAAGTACTGCGGGCTTGAAGAAATTCTTTGAAATATCGAAATTTGTTATTCTTGAGCAAAACTAAAAATACTACAAGAAACATAAATATAAATACGCGTGAGAGTGTTGACTAAAAAAGTCAATAATGCTTGAGAAGCTAGGGATTACCCATGTAAGGAATCTCTCAACGCCTCCAGCAAAAACAGAATGTAAAATTGTAACGAGGTCATAAAACTCCTATGCAAAATTTTTATGTCGAGCGAAGGGTTTATGGTTTTTACACTGATTGCCACTGGTTATTCCAAAATTTATGAGCATTTTTAAAAGGCCATTAGTAGCTGACGAATAGTCGGATGCGACCGCGGTATAGAAGACTCAAAGACGTTCTCATGATTGTTACATAATGATTCATGCCGTACTTCCTCCAGTCAGTCGGTTTTACTTCAGTGTACTGTAAAACCGTAATGTTTCGATATTGGGATCAGGTGTCAGGCGACTCAAGAAGAAGGTCTGAAATCCTACCAGTATCCTCTGCTATTTTATGTACAACAGAATTGTCTGTAGAAATATTGAGGGTGAAACCGTTTACAATGGAAACTAACGTTAATTAATATTATTTGTGCAGCATGTTCAAACATCCGCCTAATTTTCGTGTAAAACGGTTGGCTTTTGACAGATACATTTCGCAAGCAGAGGGATCAAACCCTCACCACTGGGATATATTAAGTGCAACAGCATCCCCAATCTAAAAAAATTTAAAGTCCCGTTGGGACAAAAGTTTTTTTTGACTCAAACTCACTCTTTAATTCGAACTTTTCCTTGAAGGTGATTAGTAATTTGTAGCCCCGTGGATTCTGTTGTGGTTAATTCTTGTTATTTCCTTGCCTAGCGCTGCGGTGTGCATACCCCTTGAGCTATCAGACAGCAGCGAAAATAAATGCTTTCTATCCACCATTCTACCCCATCCTGCTTTGTATTCTACTCACAATTTGGCTTAGAGTGTATGGGAAGTCTTGCGGAAGACTTGGTATCACTTTTCACTAGCCTCATCTAGTTTCAGACGTCTGAGGAAACTGGAATCCTGACACGGCTTCGGAATACGCAGAATACAGCTAGCTTTTGCTTATATAAAATGTCAATACAATTTCCACTTCAACTTAAGCTAACAAGGGATACTTATCGAATGAAAAATTCAGCCTTAGAGAAGAAAGTTGATTTTTACTATTACTTAAAAAATCCATAAAATCACAGCAAAAATCACTGGGGTCTTCGAGAAAATTTTTTTTGGACGAGTCTCTGTCGAAGAACCGTTCAAGAACCCCTCTTTCAACGGTATTTCCATGGCAAATTTAATTTTAGGCACCCTTCAACCCAGCTATGTGAATCTTCCATTAGATGTGCGTATGTGTCAGGTCTTTCTCTACTGTCACTGTTGGGCTCAACTCCGTAGAATAGATTTTGTCGGATTTTTGCAGGGGACATCAAAATTGAAATATTTTTGAAGACTTACATCAATTAGAATTTAGCATTCTAATTCGCTCCCTTGTAGTTACCCTGTGCTGGTATTCAAATACTCTGGCAATGCCAAGGTTGTTTTACCCGGAAAGAAAGCTAAAGTTTTGCAGCTGAACCCTCCGGTGAAAGTCTTTTGCACTTGACTAGTGCTAAACTCCATTAAGGAAGAAATGAATATGCGAGGTGCGTTGTCAGGACTGGAAATTGATTCCATTGAACTCGAGCAAAGCAAAGGTTACATACATTCTCAAATCTACTACAGGGAAAGGTGTCAGTTTAGAATCTACTTTCAGAAACTGGAAGGAAACTAAAGCTCTATTTTCTTCCTAATCGCTAATTACTCAATGTCATTTGGTTTCCCGGCTACACATTTCCCCCTAGTTCTACAGCTGAGCAGGTAACTTTTCTATTTCCAACTTCCACGATCATTCTTGGATAACAATTCATCTTTTTCATGGCCACAAAATTCCAATTTCATTTTGTACAGGGGGTTCCGAAAGGACATAAAGGCATGGGTTTATGGGATTTCGTATGGCTTATAAATGAATATTTGCTTTGGTGCATTAGTTTTCAGTGTGACGCAAACACAGGGTGGTTCATAACAATATATTGCACCTGGGAGGTGACGAGGAGAGACTGAAGTATAGGGTGGAACGTAATCTTAGCAGCCAAATCAGAGGGAGCTGGACAGAAAGTGAGATATGCATGTTGTGGAAATCTTTAAGGATATATGGGTAGCTATTCAGTTTGAAATTTCAATGCACTCCACGGCGCTGACGAGCGTTTAAGTAAAAATAGGTATGAAAAAATTGATTTTTGAACGGCTTTTCCACGAGATCTATTTATCGAAATCTTTTTTTTTTTTTAGATCCGTCGATGCTATCCTTTTTGCTATATTTTTACGTAATTTTTAAAATTTTATTTGAGCAGTTTGGAGAAAGTCAATTATTAGCTTGCAAGGCATTTGCAGAATAAAATCTTATTTTTAAAAATATTTACTTAGACTCTCTGTTGATTAAAATGAAATAATTAACTTCTAAACTTAGTTCGAGGAACGCGGAAATTAGGTCAGATCTCAATTTATTTTCCAGCAGGAACTATGAAGAAATCCGCTTACAAAGCCCTCAGAGCAATTCCAAGTGCTTATTAAAATAAAAGTCAAAGCCAAAGTCCACGTGTTTTACTTTTCATTTCTTTCATCAGAGACCAAGGACTTCTCCCTTGTCTTTTATTTCACCCGAGGCGCACTTTTTCAGTCTAATTCTGTCAACAAATATGCTTAGCTTCTCCGAAAAGCACGCATTTTCAGGAATACCGTGTTTCCTTTTATTTTTTACATTCCCCAAGTTGAAGCGTCGCCAGCTACTTATGAGTAAAGTTTGGAACCTTCATGTCGAAATGAATGAGTTAGACGTGGTATTTTTGGGCAAAGGATTTGCCTGGAGTGTTTTTCTCTAGCTGGAAAAGCTTTCACTCGACTTGACGAGCTATTATTGTGAACCTGATTGTGAACGGAACACCTGTGAACTTTTACTAGTACGTACTTGTTCCAAACCAAATTGTACCGACTTTTCTTGACGTTCAACGTATGAACTCCCATATTTATTTATTTCAAGACAACACCCTCAATTGAGGTCAAAATACACAGTCAGTTCTGAGTTAATAATTCCTAACTGTGAAGAAGTTGTTAAAAAATTTGGAATTTGGGATAGAACCATCACAAAAGTTGTTCAGTTGGTGAAGGGCTACAATAATGCTGCTGAATCCAACGGCTTACATTAGTCGCAGTGCTCGAAGCACACTGTAGCAGCAGCGGCGGCCTTCACATTTAACCTAGAAAAATCGTCGGCCCACAGATTCTGAAAGCTGACTTTATATTATTGGTGGGATTCGGTTGGTACAAAGGATTTCAGAGCTTATCCACAAAACCCATTTTAAAGAAAATACAAATTAAATCATAAATCTACGAACCCTACACTGGCTGTCATGCATGTATGCATGGATGCGTGCACAAACGTGTGAGGCAAATGGAAAGCCCATGCTCAGTTTTCTACGCGGAGCAAGTCGTGTAATGTGAAAATACGATCTCACATTACAATGACTTTCCCGAGTGCATTTTCATTAGTGGGCGTGGGTTTTTGTGTCCATGCATGCATGCACCGCTTCATTACATCTTGATTAATCTTGAAGTGCATAACTTAATTTAAGGAAGTGGAAGAATCTGCGGGGAACAGTTGTGAGGTTGGAAGAAAGAGAAAGTCCGTGAAAGTGAAGTCAGAACATAGAATGCTGGTTATTAAGGAATCCTTACATACAATCTAACGTTCTTCCTCCCCATTCGTGTACTTAATTAATAAACCTCATTCTTAAGAAATGTTGAGACAGGAGATGAAAAGTCAGAGTAATTTTTTTCTAACCATTTCCAGCTCCAGTGCACGAACTTTCAAGTCATCCCTCATGACCTCAGTATTCCCCTTTCTATTTTGAAGGTAATTTAAGAAGACAAATATGTAGTATAAAAATATTTTTCCTCTACAAATTTGAAATCCCTCATTCTGTTCTCTAATATTAGAGAACAGAATGAGGGATTTCAAATTTTATTAGTGATATAGGCACTCCTTACAACTTTCGTATGGTGGAGGTTTGATCCCTCTGGCAGACATGTGACTGTTGCTTTTGCTTTATCTAAATGGAGTTCTTTATACATTTATTGAAAGGAAACTTGCAATTTAAATATACTCCATAGTACAAAGTATGAATATGTGTAAAAATTGACATTTTCCAAAAAATATTAATTTGAGCAGGTAAACTTATAAGCTGTGAACTTGAAATCGGACAAGATGAAATACTATAATAAATATAAGACATTAGAATTTGAAATGAATTGTTTTCTGCATCATTGCAGACACAATTTGAGACATATTACAAATTGTGCTAAGAACCTCGTCGCCACTGAAATGAAGTATTTTCTACAATGATGAATTTGAGGAGGGGAAAACTTTCTGAGTTTAGTTTAGCCTCGGAGCACAGCCGCATATATGAAGGATTCCTCCTTTTCCACAGATACATCAACAAATTTGGGATGAGAGAAAGTCTAAAGAAAGTAATTTTGTGGTCGAAATGGAATCTAATTCCAGAGTAAAAGTAAGTAGCTCGCTGATTCTGATGAAGGGTCTCCTTCCCTGCTTTTCTCCCCTAGAGCTAACACACACACATATTTTACTACTATGTACGGATACTCCAATAAGTTGGAGAATCTTTGGTAGCATACATAGATAAAACAAGATCTTCCTTCACTATCGACAAGGGATACCCTTAAGGTGTTCATATGACTTACTGGGTCACAAAACATACCGCATACATCTTATGGAAAAATGTACGCCATTAAAATGCGTTGGATTCTTATAAGTTGCAGTCATTGGCATCAGGAACATCTTTTCTGAAGGTCCTACCCCCAAAAGTCTAACCGCTTGGCCGCTAGAAATACACAGTTGGGCATGTGCGATCACGTAGAAGGAAAGCTAAAGTGAAAGTCGTTGCACGACATCGCACATGCCAAACTGTGTATTTCTAGCGGCCAAACGGTTAGACTTTTGGGGGTAGGTCCTTCACAAAACTTGTCAAGGATTCCAAGGACTACAACATATAAAAATCCAACAAGTTCCAGTGGCGTACATTTTTCCATATGGTTTAATCTAGTATCCTCAGATTGTACACAATTTTTCCTAAATTTCCAGATCAAATGACTTGACGGTTTAGTGTTTGTACTATTTCTCTTCATTATCTCTTCGTTGTCGAAAAAGGGTCCGATCGTTGACAACAGTGCAAACAGGAATCCGTTATCATAACAAAAGCGACAATACTAAACTAAAATGTGTACTTTTGGCGAAAGAGCATTGCCATATCTTTTTACCCCCATATTTCGGGTCAATTGGTCTCGGAACAAGTCTGGAGTTTCCCTTGTCAGACTTGAGGAAATGTGTTCATCCTTTCCTTCCTTCCTATTATTTACGCAATCCTTTAATGTTCTCCTTACACACTTGTTCCATTCACCCATTCTCATCATTTTCCTTGATCGAGGAGCTTCAACTTACAACTTGAGCTTATGCCTAGCACGTCGTCGTAGATTTCCTTAAGTCTTATGTAAATACAGAGTCCTAGAGATAGTATGAGGATGCAACCAAGATTCCTAGATATGCAACCATGGCTTGGCTAATAAGAGGCCTGCGTCACATTAATGCTTCGTTGGATCAGCATCACTTAATCTTCTCCAATTATGGATTACGCCCAGAATTATCTAACAAGTTTCCGCCTCCACGGAACCAGTAGCTTTTGGGCCATTAAAATTTTGCACGCCCGAATCCACAACCAATATCTAAACTAAGTGCGTGCATGAGGGTCTTCAAAATCTAGAATATAGTGTAACTCCAATTTTAAATGAAATTCCAATTTGAAACAAAGGACAACAACCACCAAGAACTTTGACCGATCAAAACCACAAAAATAACGACATGACAATACATGCTAAAATTTTGCCCATAGGCAAGAATTAATTCTTCTGGTCAAAGACCTGAGTTTACTTGAAACTTTCTCTTTGCAACTTTCACTGGAAGACGTAGCCGGAAGATAGAACTGTCTTCATTTATTTGTGGATGCACATTGTACTGTAATCCGAAGGATATTCTTGTTTTAAATGAGAGAGCGGCTATCATCTTGCTTGTTTGTTCTGTTCATGTGAACCTGAGGGACCAACCAAGAATATATTTTTGCAAATACACGTACGTATAAGTCAACGTGGTATAACTGTAGACGGCCACTTATTTTTCTTTGAAATGTGGATATGATGTCTGGTGCGGTTTCAGGATTTAACTTGGCTTCTGGTCTCAGATCTCTCTTTTTCTCAAGTTTTCCCACTTGAATCGATTCTCTGGATGCACAGCAAACGGGTTACCTTTGACTCTTCTTAACAAGGGACACACTTTGATTGTAAAAGTCTGGTTACTTCTTCTCGCTTTACATGAATTCATGAATTAAATCTGTACAAGTAAGTACATGTGCTATTATACCAAATGCCTTCAATTAGCATACTTTTTGGAACTGCATGACGACTTGGCCTTCAGAAGGATTTGAAATTCACGTCTGAATATTTTCCCTTGTAAATCTAAAGGGAAAACGAGTCAGCCGCCGGTTTCTAGGCTGCGCACCCCCGCGCTGAGTTAAACAATAAAACACACCAGTTACTTACTATCTTTGATCTTGAGACTGGTTTTCATTTCTTTTCCTCCTTCACGTTCCCGGGTTTTATCTTGGACTCACGACCCGGGCAACCCAATGAAACCAAGCTACGCATCTTTTATTTTCGCACGGGTACCCAGGAGTTTGACAGCTCTATTTAAATTAAAAAAGTGAAGAAGCAGGCTGAAAATAGTTTTAAATGTTTATCGTTCAGTTGACACATCACTGAATACTGAGCTTTTTTTACGAACGCAGATCTATGAAACATGATAACTGACTGATACAAATTTTAACTACGGTCGATCAACGACAGTGACAGTGTGTTAGTACGGGGTTCCCATCTGCACCATGTTGGTGAAAGGGCGTTAGATTCACCGAAGCTGGTACTTTTCCTACACGATGAGGTTGTTAACCTTGTATGCGTAGTAGCTTTTCCTAATTTCGCTTTCATAAGTCAAGAAAGTGCCCAATGGGGTAGGAAAGTCTGGTACCACGTGGACACTCAATTATGGTTAAGTGACAATGGGTGTAGTGTGGTAATACTGCAGTAATAATGCATTCGTCAAAATGAGGTTAATTCTGAATATCCATAGCAGGGCTGACGACTTTCTTCCTCGTAGAAATAGACGATAAGCCTTCATTTGTTAAAGAATGTGTGAGATCTGAATTCTGTCATTGCACAACTCAGGACAGACAACAAGTCCAGAGCTTAACAACCTGGAATAATTTGATAGCACTGCCTTCTGTAAGTAACTTCAATTACGAATGCAAGGAAAATTAATTCACCAAATTGCCTTTTGATATTACATAGCGCATTAAATCCAATTTAATTTTTCGGCCAAGATGAAAGTGTGAGCTCATGAAAAATCCAGCAAACATACTCTATTCTGCTTGCATTGATTGTCGAGCGCATCAGACATGCAAACTTCATCATTCAGAACTGCGTGAGTACTTCCATGTCCATGTCCCTGGTCCTGACCTGATCTCACATATCAAAAAGGGACGAAGTGGATTTAATATGTCATGAGTTGTCACAAACGAGAAATGAATTTATTAATATCATCGAAAGTGCTCGCATGACCTTTAGCATGCAAGAAAGAATTGAAACAATCTAATTTTGTTAAGGAAAGTGCAGCTGGATTTTTTATCACGCAGGGTAGGATCATGAACTATGGATACATATGTTTAATGCACTCGTTAGATTGTCTTACACTGACACTGGATGTTAGTTTACCCTTGTTTATTTTACCAACTTGTTCCCTGGAGAAGGGAATAAAAAAGTGCGTTTCTTCGTCATGTGTTTTTTTTACGAGAGTTTTCATGTTTCCCTAAACTTGAATTCATTGAGTCGTAACGCATGACTCAAAAAATAAGTTTAAAAGAAATAAGATGCGTGCGTAAGCGTATGCCGGTAGAATCTCCTCGCGTAAGCGTTTAATGTCGGCAACTTCACTCTTCTACTCTAATTTATGTGGAAAAACAAAGGGGGAGAGTGAACAGAATATTTGTGTTCTCAACAAAGTAGAACAATTTGTTACTTGCGTGTAAAGCGCAAGCAAGCCGGGATTTTTCCGGAAAAATCCACACAACTTTAGTCTAACGTGCATACAAATAAAGATATTTTCTTCAAAAAGTTTGTCCTTGGCATTTTTAATTTTTTTACCATCTTGTGGCAAAGTTAATATTTGGAAAACAAAAACACCTTAATGTCTGGCCCGATCCCACATTACTTCATTGAATGCATGCAATTAGTCTCACGCGAAAAGTAAGTACTTCCGCAATTTAAATTTAAAAATTCCAGCTTAAGAATGCCACATTTCCCCACCGCTTTGACTGTCCTGACCCTCCTGCTTGTCCATCTTGTATTTTTGAAATTTATGATGATTTCCAGTAATGTTGTGTTGCGTCACTTCAAATTAATGGCGAAACTTTTCGGACCAAAATTTCAGTTGAATCAGAATTACAAGGAAATTGAAAGCAATCCCAAAATGACGAGACGTTCAATTAAGTGTGAAAACAAGTTTGTAAAAGTTCCAACATGTGTTCATTATTCTTCGAAAATTCCCCTTACCTGGTTCACTAATTTTTGTAGTTTAAAAAAATATGTTGTAACTACATAATTGCTTGCGATGTGATTCTCAAACTTTCTGCACGCAATACTTTTAAGCCCATGACATGTATGATTTTATATGACATGGCGTGTCGATTTGGCCATGAGGGATTAAAAGAGCGTTTAACATAAACACCACTTTTGAGTCCCAATGCAATGAGTCACCTAATCAGAATCACAATCATCAGGCGTGCATGCCTTACCTGGATTTGTTCTCTCCAATGCACTGCTGTAATTTGTCATCATTACATTTAGCACGCAGAAATTCTTTAGCTCAAGTAATGACATATTACCAGCATGCAAGAATGACATAATGAAGAGAAATCAGATTTTGTGTTTGCATAGAGCTGTTTGTATAGGGATCAAAATCGAAGAGAAATTTTTCGAGGCATTTTAAGTTGGTTACGTAGTTCAAAATCTGAATAAGCGCAAAACCTCGGCCTCAGCCTGTTCGAAAAGGTCAACCTGAAAGATTATTGTTGTAGTTTATGTCGTAAAGTCGTTAATAAAAGAAATAAAAGCAAATCAAGTCAAAATTCAACCGAGCCGAAAATGTTTTATCGCAAAATAAGAGTGCACACGCACACGTTAACTGATTTTACCAGCAGTGCCCGGTCAAATATCACCGCGTAATTTTAAAAAATGAGGAATATTACAGGAAAACGAAGGTGTTTGCTCAAATTTGACGTTGGCACTGTATTCCATTCGTTCCCGTGATATTGCTGATAAATTAACATTATGAAGTTATCAGCAAGTACTCCGACAACAAATACGGGACGAATTTGGCAAACTGATAACATTGTGTCAACTTGTTCAAAAATCTATTCATTTATGTTAAAATTGAAAACATTTGTTGACTTAACGTTGGATTTAATATTGTACCTTCTATAAATATATTTTACTACGTATAACATGATTCCCATTACGGAAAATTGTGTAAACACTAATCAGAATGAAATCAACAAACAACGAGACTCAATTAATGCAAAATGAATTCTTAAATTTATTCGGATTAAAAATCATCAAATTTTGACATACAAGAACCTGGAAACTTATTTCAGTAAATTGTCGATGGGACTGAAATATATTAGAAAGAATTTGCAAAACCCGATTTAGAACGGAACTTTCATCTCTTGTGCCAACATTTTATCGAACATCTCCGCCAGTTCTAATTCAGTCAATTCGTGTTCTTGTTCTTCTAGTTCTGACTCGGCCTCATTGACCTCGGTCTCTTCAGTCGTTTCTTCAGCCTCGACCTCATCATCAGCGTCAAAATCGGAGTCGTCAGGTCTTGAGGAAATGATATGGGTCAATTCGGTGGGCCAATGTGGACGTCGAGTCGTGCTGCTTGGATTAGCAATCCGGAGTGTTTCCAAGAATGGCTGAGCAGTTTCCTTTGAGATTTTGGTCACCTCGTCATCCGGTTCGTCCTTCTTAATTTCAATTGGGACAGTAGGATCATAAACAACGGATTTAAAAAAGGATCCTCGACTTCGGGTTCGTCCTTGGGTGTTGGGTCTCATGGTTTCCTCCTC
>JAQFYE010004079.1:0-14030 GCA_034694305.1 Protaphorura glebata
TGCAGCATGAAGCTTTTGCTGCAAGAAATAGGATCCGATCCTATTTCATGAAGCTTGAAGCTTTTGCTGCATGAAGCGCGAGCTGCACCGTGTGACCGTCCAAAAAAGCAAGCTGCATGAAGAAAAAGCTTCATGACGCATGCTGCATGCAGCTTTTTCTTCACCGTGTGACTGGGCCTTAATGCGTCATTTTTTTATAAGACAAGTTTTTGTCGCCGCCTGATGTTGAAATGAACCAGAGCAAATTCTCATTCGTTGTGATGCTCTAAAACGTTTTCCATTGTGGCCTCTTGCTTCTCGCAGCTTTCACTGGACTCCATTTCTATGAAGCATATGACCCAGGGTACCGATACTTCTACACGGCATTAAGTACTTGTTCAGCTTCCCATCCTCATCATTTCTCCACCAGTCTCCATTTTTTGCTCATGTATTTGGGGTTCGTGAATTTGGTGTGTACATTTATGTTTCTCATTCTGTTGTGTATGTGCATGTATTTTGACTCTACTCTGTTCTGGCTCAATGACATCTCACTAAATCTGTCAATGTCGTCTGACTCATCCTTCAACTCATTCCTCCGTGCTTACAATACTCTTCGTGTCTTAACGATTCATTTTGAGGAGTCGAGATTTTTGCGGTTCATTTCTCGCGTCTGTATTGTTGACGGAATCGTTCCCATTGTTTTCGGCAACTATTCCGCCATTCACTTTTTTCTGAGAGATTGGATTTCGAATATGCTTGCTCCAACTATGTCCACAGTAGGTTTGATTGGACTCAGAATTCTTCTCATGAACGCTGGAGAAATTAAAGTCTTATCAGAAAAATTTACTGAAGGACGGCAGACACGGAGGTGGAACAAAGTAAACGGAAGACTCTTGAAAGCATGTCGCCTATTGAAACTCACCATCCTTCATTCCTTTCGTCTCACTCGCTCCACCTTCGTACCTTTCATTGGAACAAGTTCTGGACAAAACAATTTGCCTGATGCTCGTGAATTGACTTGAGGATTCCCATTCATTGGGCGAGCGAAGTGAACGAAGCCAACGGAGCGAAGCTCTTCAGGTTCCACTTGACGGCATTCAGGATGTTCGCGAGTTAACGCTCTGATTACCATGGTCACCATTGTTGGTACAAAGTTTGTCTACAAATCTCCCCCTCCCCCATAGCCCACTTGACGGCACTAGGGATGTTCGCGATGTAACGCTCTGAATCAAAGCGTGACATCGCGAGTTTCAGATTACCGCCGTCGCCATGTTGGTGCGAAGTTTCAACAAATCTCAGTCCACTTGACTGCATTTTAAACTATTTCTTGAACTATTTAAAATCACTATTCACAAATCTCAAGGAATGATACTTGAAAGGGCGGTAATTGACATTAGACAGAAGGAATTTAGTTCTGGACTAACTTATATAGAGTAGTATTATATTGGGTCCTTGGCTCTTCAGGACATCCTTGATAACCAACTTTTGATATCCGGTTCTACGTCGAGCAGGAAGTGAATATCAAACGTTTGGTTCAATTGCGCTTCCAACCGTACTAGTCTCATTAGTTGACGGAATGTCTTAAAATTTGGCATATGTAATTTTAGGGCCCTTGGTTTTTCCGGACATCGTTGATAACCAACATTTGATATCCGGTTCTAGAATATCAAACGCTTTATTGAATTGCGCCGCTAACTGTACCCGTTTCGCTACCGGACTGATCGGTTTCTCCTAACCAATATTGCACGACTGTCTTTTAGTTTTCAACTATTTTATTGTTCCTTTTTAGACCTCCTCCTTAATATACAATACTACAAAGCCTGTATGTTATTTCATGTAAAAGAAAGTTTTGTTAAATTATTTAAAAATGAGGGTTTGTGCTCAATTAATAAATGTGGACGTTTAAAAGTTGGAATGGGTCGTTTATTAAGTCGTGCGACGATTAGTATACTACGTCGTAAATGACTTATTGGGATCCCAATGTCCGTCTGGCTGTCACGCGATTTTGGGAGTATTTCAGGACTTTAAGTCAATTTTATTAGAGCATTCGTTCCGTCCATATTCGGATGGCTCAAATATTAGGCTGCATACGTATATTTTTGGTAGAACGCTACGAACGAAAGGTTTCAAATGTGTAACAGGCAAGGCATAAATTGTTGTAATGGCCAATCACAACAGAACACGAAAAAAGAAAGTCCCATTTTCTACTATTTCCATTACTCGAATCAACAGTTGTTACCGTGGACGGTTAGGAAGATGTTTTAAGTAGGTTTAAAGTGAGATATACATTTTGTGGTAGTGAAGCGCAAAAGTTTTGCTATTTTCATTTATTTCAAAATTGCAGAACGACAAGTTTACCGAGATGTTGAAATAGGTTTTCGGTAAAGGTTAGGGTTGTAAGAGAATATTCTCTCGAGAATATTCTCGAGCACAAATGTTTATGCTTTATGTTCTGTTTATGAATGGAATATTTTGGAAACGTTTGTCATTCACATTTGGTCCAAGAATGAATTGAAAGAACGGTGAGAAAATCAGTGTCGGGAGGAAGTGAATTAAATTTTGGTCAATTAGATCGGTTTCACTAGTATTCTGTAAGAGAAATTTTGGGGCTACATGCTACAGGATTTGAGAATTTAACAACCCTAGTAAACGTAAATACACATACAATAAAAATGAAATCGTAAACAATAAGTTCAATTGTTGCTAGATACACCCACAAGTAATGCGGGCTTTGAGCTTTAACGACGATTGAACTAAAAAAACGATGTTCAACCAAACTGTAAAGAAGCCCGTTATATTATACAGAAATAAGCAGACAAAATCCGCCGGAGCAAACAGTAAATACGATTAGGGATTGGAATTCCATAGCAACAAAACGGACGTTAAGCCAACCAAGTAGTTCGAAGCCAATATATGGCTTCGAATAAAGACTGATCAATATTAATGCGTAAAATTATGCAGAAAGAAATGTGTTCTATCTTAATGCTTTCAATTTTGTGGAAATAATTGCTTGCTCTGTATTGATCCTTCCAATGTTGTTGAGAGTAATGTTTGTTGTATTATGGTGTGCAAAAAATGAATCAAGAGCAGAAGCATTCCTGTATTAATAATATTGTATTTCACGGCCAAATCTCACGACTTCCTTTTAGTTTTCAACTATTTTGTTTCTAGTATTTTTAGATGACACTTCCTCTGAGTCATCCATAGATTTATGCACTTGACAAAGTCGTTCCTATACCAAATCAGTGCAAAATATTTTTTAGGAATAGGAATCCACAAGAGAACAAGTTCTGCAGCGCAATGTGAAGTATAATTTACAGAAGATGGAATTTACGCATATGTTTTCGTGTACAACACTAATGAAGATATCTGATATGTGCAATTATGTGTACCACAAATTTCTAGTTGCTAGTTTAAATTTTACGTCTAAATCCAGGTAGAATGGTCCATATAAAGCGACGAGTGAAATGATGAAAACAAATCATTCCAAAGTTCTGCTAAAGTCAATTAAATTTCTTTAGTGTTTATTTCCAAAAATCTCGAATACAGAATATCAAATCATCTTGCGTTAATTGTGTTGGCAGTGGTCCTGTCTCTTGGCTCTTATTGTTCAAGAGACAATCGCGTATCACATATTGTGTAATAAGGTAAATTCATTCAGAGAAATTGCCATTCGAATTACCGACAACTTGAAACTGCTGACAATCAGCTGATATGGGCAAATTACTTGTACCATAACATACCATATTTAAAACAAAGTAACTTAAATTTTAATTTATATTTTACATTATTAGAAATCCGGATAAATAAACTATAATCCGTGTATTTTTATTTCAGTCTAATATATTCCCCAGTAATCTTGAGTATTCATGGTCCGCATGTTTACAACAGTTAACTCTGAAAAGTTTTACCGAATAAAAAAAGCTATTGTCTATCTATCTATTATTTCAATTAACATTGAGTCTAACGACGAAGGTGTTTTCAAATACCACTTCCACCTGCCTTATGTATTACGTACACTAAAAACTACAGTTTGAATCAGAGAATGAGTAAATGATACGAACGGTTTTAATTTCAAATGTATAAATCTCTAGCTCGGTACATGTTACCCAGACCCAGATCCTGATTGGACAGATGGGAATCCAACCATCGGATTTTTAATCAGATTCTAAATAGTAAAATCGGAATTCGATTAAAATTCAACTGATATTGTTTCGCGTTTGCTAAGACATTACTCGTAAATGACTTATTGCTTTAGATTACTAAAACTATTATTATTGCTACAATTAGGATGAGTATTATGGCGAACGGATTAGAAAGAATGGTAAGAGTAGTGATGAGAAAGGAAAAGGTTAGACTAGAAATGACGGTCCAAACTAGTGTTGGGTTACAGTAAGTATTGTCTGAAGGATCCTCATAGTTGGCAACTGATTTCATGTTGTGGACAACAATGCAGATGTAGACGAAGAGGGCACACTTGACTATTGCAATCGGTACGATCAGTGCACGTAGAAGTTTATCAATTCCACTGGATTCATACACATCCACATCACTCTCACACCCTTCAGAAGGGATGCACAATTCCAAATAGCATGTCACAAGAGTCAAAGTCCCTGCAACACATTGTTTTTATTCAAATTTAGTGAATTAAGATTGAAGATGTGTCGGACAGTCTTCAATATATTTTTCTAGAGCAGGCTGGGAAAAACCGCATGCCGTACCGTACTGCGTAGAAAGTATACCTGATGTGATAAGTAATCGTCCGAGGTTAGGTTGTACAGGACATTCGTCTTTAAAAAATGTTCCCATCACAATGAAGAAGACGGAGAGTCCAACTTCAATCATGATTCGAACTTGCTTCATCCACATTTTGTCAGATTTTCTTTGGAATGATGACGTGGGTCCAAGTTTCTTATTCTGTCGGATCAAAGGAAATTGTGTTAGAAAATTATGTTCTAATACCATTTATGGCGTATTAGACGTATTAACATTTGTGGTTTTTGTTTAGTTCGACAAGAATTAAATACCAGATCTTCTAAATACATACAAAACAAATGAATGGATTATTTGTGTATTAACAAAACGTGGTTCTCACCAGCCTCTGACAAAACCGCCGTGTAGGTATAAAATCCACTTTGCGTTCATGTTTTAAAACAGTAAAATAGTAGATTTATGCGTTCACAGTACATTGTATCCTTCCATCCGTTCTGATTCTCTAAATTGAGTAGAGCGGAGTGAGTAACAGAATAGAAATTAAAACTAAACTGATTAAACTTCAATAAATTTCGTTCATCAAAATTTATTGTGATGCAAGGCGAGGAGTCAAGTGACGTTATCTCTGAGTCTTGTGGTTAACCCGTCACCGATCGGCAGTTCCAGAACGAAGCGGAGCCACAGTGGATGTTAAGACAGAGTGTCTTCACTAAACAATAGCCTTGACATTATCTGGTTCAAAAGTATTCCAACAGGTGCTCCACCTCCTCCCATTGTGGCTAGGTATATAACACTAATTTAGGCATTAAGGAGTACACGGAACATGACTTTAACTAAAGAATGGGAACGGGTGCGGCTGAGCTTGAACCTGTCAAATCCGCCATCGTGCATTTGGTTCACCCTGTACAACTGTACAACTGGTACTTTGCATACAGACTTGGACGACATCTCCACTGACCATTAATAATTGAAGGGTGGCAGAACATCTGTCTCAGTTGACATTCGGCAAATAAATGCTCATGTCAATTACGGACTCCAGTGTGGACTATTAGACAAACAAGAGTTAATTAAATAACATGACTAGAACTTGAAATAATGAGTTTGTACTCAGAAACTGTATGATGTACTTTTGCTGGAGAATGAGTTAGAGTCAGAGTCCCGTGATTTATAGGACTCCCTCCGTCCATCCTCCCTACTGCCTACGTCTTCGCATCCTTCCAATTAATTAATTTCCTCTGCCTTCCCATAGTGTATAGATTGTAGCTTGATAGGTTGGAAGCCGAAGAAGAGTCTCGAAATTTTATGTATCTTCTGAATGTCCACAAACTTTTATGATTTTTCCAGATAGAGATTGCTGTCGAAACTGTATGGCAATCAAGGCCGTTTCCAACGAGTTATTCAGACTTCCGACCCCGTAGAGTGACACGTTCCGGTTCACAATGTAACGTTTTTAAGTGTGCCATGAGTGGAGCTATGTTAAATTCATAAATAAACATCATAGATGTCCCATAGCTCAACTTTCATACATCTCCATCATCGTGTTTATATATATCTCCGATTTGTGTGACACACAGCGCGCATATACCACTACCAGTGTGAAGTACTTACACATTAACCACCCTGTACATATTTTTTTACTGAACAAATTCCATTAGGAAAACTTTTGATAGGTTACAGTTGGAAAGAGTCCATTGTGGTTGGAAGCTAATGACTTGTAATTTGGAACCTCACTCTCATTCCCTGAGTGTGGATTCGGAGACATTCATCCACAGTCCACAGTTCAATCACAATCTCTCTTCTCTTCTTTTTTCTTTTCTCTTTTCTCGTGTGTGTCAAGAAATAGCGTGGGTAGTGTACTATTAGCAAGTGGTGCAAATTCAAATTGTTCGCAATTGTTTCCCTCAACGAGGACAAGGTTGAAGTGAAGACGTATTAGCATTACGTCCGCCAAAAAAAGTCATACACGTGTGCGTGGTACCCGATTTGCGATTTTGCAAATCGAATCCTATTTCCTGCACTGTTGTGCACGGAGAGCAATTATCTCGTACTCTTATACTTATACGTAGTGAACAGAATTTGGAAGGAACAAGTGCCAGAAATTGACTGCTTGACTTGATTATGACTTATTACCGTTTGAGCACCACACAGGTAGTCCATAACTTTCTGTCCCACCCTTACGGCCAAACATGATATATGATCTGTGCATTTCATAGAAAATCCTATGGAGAATCAAAAGCGCTAGTGCGCTTGGATGTCCATAGCCCTCAACACTACGGGTAAATTTTAACAGCGAGAAACCACATAGTTCTCTGCCACAGAGCTCATAAATAATTGTTTTTGATAAACGAGCTCACATTGGAATTGTCGGACAAATCGGACTCTATTCAAGTGTATACATTTTTCAAGAAAGAATTTAATAGAAGTAGAAAGAAAATTCAGTTTTGCCTTTTATTTTGAAAAGTAAAGCAACTATTTGGCGATAATGTATTCTAGGACAGAAAAGAAGATACGTAAATACAGATACATGAAATGCAAACCATGGGCCACCCTGTACTTACATTATTTATGTGTGCGTTGTGTGGTTAGCTACTCAGATTAAGATAAAATTTCACAAGGAGAATGAGTGTCTTTCCGCCTTTACCAGCAAAAATTGCCTAGATTTTTTAGCTACCACGAATTATCTATTTTAAGAACCAATGAAACTTTTTCAGAATGTATACAAATACAGTACGTGCATCCACTAATTTAATCTTTGAAGGCAGGACGAGTAATCATGAGAGGTTTTCTTTAAAAAATTGAAAGGCCATGGCCTTGGATGGCCTACACAGACTCTTGATTATCAGTAAATGTTCTGCGGTCATCTTCAATTCCCTATCCATCTAAACCAACGTCAACTAATCATTTCTCTAATGAGTGTGTTGGTTGTGTGTGTCCAACTTGTAATTTGCGAAATGATTGCTGATTTATTTGCGCATTACACCTAACGACCTTTGTTCGAGACCGAATGCTGCATACATGCACATATACAGTACAATGTACGAGACGGAAAGTCAAATAGAGAAGCCGCACTCTTAATACCTCGCCGCGGTGTTAATTATTTTTCAAATGTTGGTTTTCTACCTCCTTTAATCGTCTTCATTTTCACACATACTCCAATCATATTTGTGGTTCCGTCAGCCCCGCGCGTGTAGAATGGCCGATAGAATATTATTAAACACTTGCCACAATTTTCAGAAACGGGATAAGGGAAAGCTTTGAAATGTTAGCTCCGAAACTGAACAAACCTTGATAGAAAGGTCTATTAGAATAAAAGCTTATTAAAATATTCTGAATCCAGAAATTTGTATTAATCCGCGCCGTATGGACGCGTACAGCTTGGGTGTACGAGTTCGAAGCCTTCCATTGTAAGTAAGGCGGGAAATTAGTGTAGATAATTGGGATTCGGCGCCATCCAGTCGCAGTCTCTGATCTTTGGACGAATTTAAGTGTGAATTAACTATGGTCGTGCTAGTCGGTCATGAATGAGAGAGTCCCTTGTGATTCTTTAATCTTTGGCCATGCGTGACTCCCAAATTACTACTAATTATCGACTTCCACTCAACTCAAGGTCTCGGACAGTAGGTAGTGCAGGAAGTCCAGTCCAGGCACATCATATAAAAAATCATATTAATAACACAGACACACATTTGGAATAATTTTAAGAATCAGTCCCACCCAGTTAAAGTCGGAAAGTCCTTGCCTTGTATTCCAAATTCTGAGTCAGTTCTACTACGTCTTCAATTTTATGGTTTAACTTTTACGACCCTAGAACAAGACAATTTAAACTGGATTCGCCTAAGGGAATTGGGGAATTAAAATTGTGAACACAATTGGAGTTGGACACTTGCGTCCAGAAAGAGTAACAGTGAAAAACATTAGACCGGATCGGAGAAATTAACTCTTAGTATTTTTTGCATCTTGTGTGCATCGAGCCACGAAGGAAGGACAAAGTTTGTGTTGGCTTGTGGAACAGAATGTGGACATAAACAGGGAGAAATGGTGACAGACAAGTCATGCAGTGCAAGTGCAATAGTCTGCTCTTCCTCACACTCTAAAGGTTAAAGTGAGTCGGATCGTAAACAGAGATCGACGTGGACGTGACTCTTCTCTCGTCTACTTATCTTACAAGTCCAATAAATCCACCGATCAGGTATCAAACTCGATCAGTCAAAATGAATTCGGATCCAATGTTAGAGGAAATCATGCGTCAAATCGGTGAGAATTATAATTACAGAATCTTGTACACGGTGTTTTTTTTGTCTGTCTTTGAAATTGACGCGTCTAAACTCAATAAAATATTGGTTGGCGTCAGTGCAATCAAATTACTAAAAATCGGTATCTTCCAATCCAACTTCTCAAAAAAGAACTTTTTGGTAATTTTGAATTTACATTTTTTGGATTATTTTCAGTTTCTCAGATATTCTGATCTTTTAAAATTTGAATATCATTTGGAAATAATTCGAAATCTACTTTCTTGAGAATTTAAAAGATTCCAATTTTTACCCATTTATTTTTATTTTTTTCAATTGCACTGACGTCAACAAATATTTTGAGTTTACAGTAGTCTAACAAGGGCAGCTCACGACATGAAGGTCGCACGCACCTAGACCCGTTATACGCTTTTTCACACCATTTGGGATCCCCTGACATGAAAACAGTTAAAAGTCGCGTGTACAAATGAAGTTCTTTTTTTGGCCTATGTTCAAAAATTTGAGTAATAAAATCTTGAGGTCCCCCCTTTAAAAAAAATGAAATCGTGTGTAAATATACATGCTGTTTCCGGCGTTTTTCATTTCGCGTCAATGTTGAGAGATGTCCATTAGATGCGTTACAGAATAATTTTTTTGTCAATATTTTGAATTCCGTTAAGTTCTTTGGCATATATCCAATCAAAACCTTGACGAAAAAGAATAATTTTAATTTCTTCAAAATCTTCTGTAATGCATGTAATGGGCATCTCTCAAAATTGACGCGGAATAAAAAACGCCGGAAACAGTATGCATTTTTGCACACGATTTCATTTTCTTCAAAGGGGGGACCTCAGGATTTTATCAATCAATCAAATTTTCGAATATAGGCCAAAATAAAATTATTTCATTTGTACACGCGACTTTGAACTGTTTTCGTGTCAGGGGATCCCAAGTGGTGTGAAAAAGCGAATGGCGGGTCTAGGTCAAACCTCCATCTCGTGAGCTTCCTTTGTGAAAGATAAAAAAAAGCACGCTGTAGTGTGAATCAAGAACGGGTGACATTATCCTTTGTTGATTATAGGAGGATTTGGGAAATACCAACTGGGACAACACATCCTCCATCTACTAGGAGCATATTTAGCTGGTCTTCATATGCTGTCCTTGAACTTCGTTGCTCCAACGCCGTCTCATCGGTAATTCATCACCATTTGCTATTACAAATATTTGACCCTTGGAAATGGACACTTATAATAACTATTAGTAACTTATAATTCACCCTGTACCCTTGTCCTATACACAGATGCCTCATTCCAGAGATAGACACGAACCTGTCCAACGCAACTTTTGACCCAGTCATATTGGCACATTATATTCCAATCAAAGCAAATGGGGATTTGGAGTCTTGCCGAAGATATGAGGATCCTTATGGGAATGGAACAATGTCAAGTATGATTGAGTCCTGTCAACATGGATTTGTTTATGATTTGTCCGTCTATCCTACTTCTCGTGTTTACGACGTAAGTCAAACTCGTAAGCATAGGCGCCACATCACATCACAACATAGTGGACCAGTTCAACGCTCGCTTTTTGACGGAGTCTGGTTCGATTCCCGGACTGGTTTTAAATTCACTATCTTTTCATGTTACAGTGGGACATGGTGTGCGAATATAAGTGGATGAGAGCATTCATTCAATCCATCTATGTTTTCGGAGTACTCAACGGTGCATTGTTTGGAGGGACGCTGGCAGACAAGTTGGTAACGTAAATAGGAGCTTAGTCACTTGTTACTGGCGATGGGCTGAAAACCATTATATTCTACATAACCGTGGAGTTATAAGTGGAGCCATATGCCACAACGTCAGAATATCATGTCATGAATGTGTGTGTCGATTTTGGGGCAAGGCTCGATGGCCAAGTGACTAAACTGCTTTGAATGAACTTAATGTTAATACTTGATAATATTTTAATATTTCTCCCTCTTCTTTCCTCAGGTACGGTAGAAAAAAGGTGTTTTACATTTCGAGTATACTCCAACTGGGTTTTGCACTCATTGGCCCACACATATCAAACTACTGGCTCTACTCCTTAAGTCTGTTCTTCTATGGAATGTTTGGGTCTGGCGGTGCTTATGTCACTGGATTTGTTTTGAGTAAGTTTGTCATGATGTTCCTTCCGATTTCCGTTTGTGCTTATATAATTAGCGTTGCTAATTGAGATGTATTTGTGTTTAGCCATGGAAATGGTGGACAAGTCGAAGAGCACTTACTGTGGGACTGCATTTAGCGCCGCCTACACCACTGGCATCTGTACAGTAGCAGTATGGGCATATTTTATAAGAGATGTTACGATTCTTCAAACAATTTTTGGACTTCATAGTCTACTCCTTATAGGTCATTGGTGGTACGCCCAAAATAAGCTCCAACAATTATTAATTTTACCATTCATAAATAAAACGCGATTGGCATTTCCTATAATTTAGGCTAGTCGACGAATCCATGCGATGGCTGTGGGGTCAAGGGCGTTTCCGTGAAGCCACTACGATTGCTAAGAAAGCCGCCGCCGTGAATGGAAATATATTTGCTCATAAATACGAAAGAAGATGTTCTGAGAGTATCACGCCGGAAGAAGGGCCATCCCATGGAATATCGGACTTGTTTAGAACACCGAATCTACGATGTCGAGCAATGAACACGACGTTTCATTGGTTTGCAATTGCACTCTGTTTCTACGGACTTGCATTCAACTCCGGCTCACTTCCTGGAGACCCGCATCTTGTATTCTTTTTGACGGGTCTCTCGGACTTCCCGGGACATTTGATTGTGATTTTATTTGTTGATAAAACAGGACGGAGGGCAATGAACTCGGGATTTCTATTTGTAGGTGGATTGGCATGCATTGCATCCGTTTTTATACCCAGGGGTAAGTTCAGCTTACGAACCTTTATTCAAATCAAATAATCAATTTCAAATCCAATTTCAGGAATTTTTATGACAACAATCGCTATGTTTGCAAAAATTGCAATGGCCGGATGCTTTGCTGTGATTTATAATTACACGGCTGAATTGTTTCCAACGGTTGTGAGAAATTCAGCCGTTGGACTCTGTGCTTTTGGTGCAAGACTTGGAGGAACATTGACTCCGCAGATAACACTATTGGTAAAAGTCTCAGAATTTGTCCCACGTTTGCACGAGTAGGCGCAAATGCTTATTCTATTAACGGTTTTCTAGGAATCATTGGATAAATCTATTCCGACAATAGTGTTTGGGACGATGGCTCTAATAGCTGCGTTTACTGGACTCTTCATGCCAGAAACACTGAATAAACCAATGTCTCAAACACTTGAGGATGGAGAGAATTTTGGAAGAGGAGACACTGCCTTCGCTGTCTGCTTAAAAAGAAGGCGTGATCGGAATCAATATCCTGTCGACCCTGAAGCCACTAAACCGTTAAAATAAAAAACATACACAATACACATTTTGGTACTCTTAATTATGTTAACAAATTCACTTGTAAAGGTGCTATTATAAATAAAATTATGAATTTTGGGAATATTCGCACGGAAGTCCTAGCCTGGAACGTAAGAACAAAATGGATGGATATCGGCCTTAAATATCCAGTACTACCACAGAAATCTTTAATATGATCTATTGGTACAAAGTACTTACTATTTTTCGGTGATCTCAACTCAATATATATGCAAACAGCAATTGAAGACTGCCGAGTGATGTGTTAAATTGAAATAAGTCGTAGTGCAATGATGACATTAAGTCCAATATGTCTGGAAGGATATCCCCTACATTTTTAGGTTCAATTTTGCCAATGCAAGGGCGGGCGCATTTTGGACAAGATCATACGACGCACTAACTAAACCAATATACATTGACACAGTTGATTCTCTTTGATATTTTTGAAATTGTTTATTCTGCTGCCGTCGTTCAAAAGGAAGTGCCTGAAATAAATGTTGAATGACGGTTGCAAGATGGAATATGCATTTTATGTTGAGAGATGTTGAATTGAGCAGCAGATGTAGGTCAAAGGGCGGCCGTTGCTTTAATTTTATTTGATACATCCAATTCGGGATACAATGGCGCCGACGAAGATGGCGGACACGGAAGACATTCCACTACAATAAATGCAACGTTTATAGTCCGATTTGACCTTGTGGTCTTTATAGACTCTCATCTATGCAATTATTTCCTTTTCGTAGTTGAACGGACCACCAGTTGCTTTAGGTGACAGGGGTTGGATACCCATCAAATCCACTCAGATTAATTGATGTAGTGAACTTCTAATTCTAGCTAGCTAAGAAGGTTAGCTCAGTTAGTGTGTAGGGAAACATACATGTTACTAGAGAGGAGCATTTTTTTTGCCTTTATTGATAGGTAGACTCGAACAAAGGGTCAGACCCTGTGTTTCAATTACTACGACAAATCCAGGTAGTGCGATGGCATTGATTGGGGAGGAATTTGGATGTCTACTGGCCCTATCGGGCTGAAATTGATGTAGACCTTATCAGCTGGAAGAGCACGGAGCCGCATTCCAATCCCTTTCATTTGCCTCTCAAGCCGTGGGCCGACATTATAGTCGTGCCTCAATCTAATCTACAAGGTCTATAAGACCCTCTGCCAACTCCAATGTTAAGAACCCACGCAAAGTCACCAAACCAAGTTCAAGAGCCCAGGCATTTACGCCGTATTTCACAGAATAGTCGGATTCCCATACTATTCTGCTATCGTGACTCCCCCTGCTATCGTGACTCCCCCAAAACATTCCAATAAGTTGACCCACAGAGCTGCATAAATCGGTGTTGTTGCAATAACAAGTGGTCATTTTTGTCTTTACGATTTCAATTTCTTGGCAACCCGGAAATGGTGGATTTTTATTAGGAAAACAATCTTCCTGCATTATGAAAGTTTACTTTCAGTACAGCCTCTGCATAGCCTCTATACTATAGTGAAAATAAATAACTGCAATATGATTTCAATCTCTGTAATCAGTAACATTGGACGATGTGACAATATAACTCATTGTCATAATTGAAGATTGAATGAGACTCACCTGAGTTGAAATTCGATCGAGATTAAATGAATTGTCCGGAGTTGACACCTA
>JAQFYE010004080.1:0-14030 GCA_034694305.1 Protaphorura glebata
AAGTTTATCTCTGGGGAGTCCGTTGAACAGATAAAGTTTATAATTGGTCTTGTTCCTCAATTATTATCCTGTGGACGTAGTCCTGTAGAGGGCTTATAAAATCCCAATGTCCGTCCGTCTGTCCGACCCCAAACTTCCCACAAACCACTTATACACTCAATCATATTAACGCAACATCACTTAAAAATGCTCTAATCCACATACCTCTCATAAAGTTAAACTTTTTACCACCTACAGCAAGAACCAATGCCACAGCTACGCTTAATACTTAGAGAGCGTCCTGGAAAATATTAGCTTGAATCTTATTGCCTTTATAAGCAATTCGAAGAAGTACCGGACTAACGAGGTATATTGAACTGAACTAGCTTATCGCAAATATATTCAAACACTTCTGGCAGTAATTCGCTTGAAACTCTTTGCATTTAAAAGCAAACAATAGTTGGGACACCCCTGAGCGCTTGTGGTACATAATACTACTGTCACTATAGTGTAATAACATAAGTAATGTTAATGAGATATGCCCTCCTAATGTTGGAGAGATACGCTCTCCTAATGTCGGAGTGAAATCCCCTCCGTGATAAATGCCATCCAAATGTTGGAGAGATATATGCTTTCCTGATGGAGAGATATGCCCTCCTTGAGATATGCTTTCCTAATGCTGGAGAGATATGCCATCATAATGCCTTGAGATATGCCGTCCTAAGGTTGGAGAGATTATGCACAATTCTGTCTAACTGACGTTACTGTCTAATTGGCTTTCTCTTCCATGCGCCATCTTGGAATCAAATATTGTCAAGTGAATGAAAATGACCACAATTCATTTACGTTTTGTAATGACATTCCAATTATGATTATGATTTCGTCATTGTTTCCGTTTCCGAGGGTTTGTTGTGAAATACTGACGGCAGAGCTGTCTTGACTCGAGTCTTGGAGTTTTGTAAATATGAATTGCAAAAATATAATTTCACCCTTTTTGATTCATGAATGAGAGAACGATTAGGTTTAGTTTAACGTATGACATTAACTAGCGAGGAAAGTACTTGGGGTGACTCTACGATTTGACCCAAACTTCTTTTCTGAAAGACCTTTCCCGAAAGCCCTCAAAAATGTCATTAGCTCAAGCACCTCTCAAGGTTCAATTTTTAAAAATATATTAAAATTTCCTACAAAAAATACAGAGGGATATTTGCTGTCAAGATTTTAGAATGGGATATGCCAATAATTTCCCCTCAAAACTCATTTCAAGACTTAAAATCTCAAGCTATTTATTAAAAAATCAAAGACATATTTTTTCAGAATACCGTTCAAATGTTTGGAATAATAAATTAGAAAATGACTTGACACATTTTGGCATATTTGTATGTATTTTAGCCCAGAAACAAGTACTTTGTGTTACAATATTAAATGACATTGATTTCTGGGCGAAAACATATTCAAATATACCAAGTTATGAGGTTATTCATCCACTCCACTCATTAACTCCAAACATTTGAATGGTTTTCTGAAAAAATATTTCTTTAGGTTTTTTGAAAAAGAATTGGTCCTTGAGATCAGTTTTGAGGGAGAGTTCCATGGTAAATCCCATTCTAAAACCTTGAGAACAAAAACTCCCCTCTATGCACTATCTCTAAAAAAATTCAATATATTTTTAAAAATAGAATTTTGAGAGGTGCTCGAATTAATGGCATTTTCGAGGGTTTGGGTCAATGGTCTTTCAGAAATAAAAAGTTTGGGTCAACTCGTTGAGTTACCCTAAGTACTTCCCTCGTCAGTGACAATAATTTTATTACTCAAGGGTGAAGTTTACAAAAAAAGTGCAAGTCAAAACATCCGTTAAATTAACTACGGAATCCTGTCACGCAAATTCTGGTACAATATGTCAACGAAAGTCTGCTCTCTATATGTACATAAATACTTAGTCAAAATTAAATTTGTTACAAGCATTGCTCATTTACTCTGCGAATTCCAAATTTTGAATATGCAAATTATAATTTCTAAAGATTAGAATTTTTGAAAATTAGCATTGCTAAACGGATATGTAAATATTTCGGGTTATCAATTGGCAATAACGAAAATGTAATTCACAGAATAATTTTCCGTGAATTCTAATATAAAAATCCGTTCATCTAAATTTTAATTTTTTTGAATATCTTAGCTAATTGATTATTAAGTTATAAGTATGAAACTATTAATAGTATACGAAAACAAAATTGGAAAAGGAGAAAATGTACGAGAATTGCCATTATTTAACATTTTAAAATTCCAGGGACTGATTCAAGAAAGAAATTCCTGGTATGACAAAGTGAGTTAAATTTTTTTAACACTCATGTCAGTGGCAAAACTGAGCATCCTGTCTTCAGAAAAATAAATGGAATAAGTCCAGTGGTGACTAATAATTCACCAAGAGAAAAATATTTAGCAATTTTTTCCTTGCTTATTTTATCATGTAATTTCATCAACTGAGGACGTAGAAATCAAATGATTCTCACATTGCACGAGTCAGCGAATTAAATTGAGTTGACGCGTCCGGTTTTGTAATAATATGGTACAGGGTGGAACAAAACATGACATTGACACAATTCTACTGAAATTGACGTCATTCCGTATAAAGAATAGTAACACGATACTACACGTACTCACGTCAATCCCTAATTTTATAAAATCCAGTCTGGTATTGTATTTTTATTCAACATATTTTAATAATTTTTGACGCCTTTAACTTTTGAATTGCGATGTTTGCAAAAGTATTCACTTCTTCTGGCACACCATGTAGGATTACACTGCTTGGAATATTTATTTGATGTAGGGCTTTCAGTTCGCACCCATCAGTCTTCAAAAATTCCATCTCCAGACCAGACGACGACACTCCAAAGGGAAATGATAAGTAGAAACCCAATTTTTCTAATTGTTTTTCTCGAAATCCTTTAGAAATTTCAAAATATGGAGAAGTGAATTTCCAATACAATTTTATATTCATTTTTAAGGAAATATGTGTTTTTATCTATCTATCCCGTTTCCGAATTGATTATTTTTCAATGTATCAGTGCCAACATTAATTTTTAAAAATCATGGTGAATGTGGTTTTATTATTTAGCATAGTCCCACATCAATGGAGATTTTTTAATCAGTGCAGAAGGGTCCAAACGATGTTCGCTCAATGGTAAGGTCCTTTCCAATATTAAAAAGAAAGTATTGTTAAAGCTTCACATAACTAATTCCTTCAGGCTTGATTTATTTGATTAATGTGTAAAAATTTATTGAAATTCTGAAATAAAGGATTTGAGATAAATAACAGTCTGAGGATTAAGATATAGGACATCAAAATTTAGAAAAATAAACCCACACTGAACAATTGTTTCTATTCCTTTCCCCAAATTTTAAATTGGATTTTATTTCGTTCAATTTAAAAAAAAAATACGTCAACGTAAAAGTAGTTTAACATAATTTGCTGTAACATTTCAAGGGTTTTCTCAAAAAATCGTTGAGCCTTTATTTTCTCGATTTTTGATAAAAATTCTGGTCTGGTCCAATTCTAAAGAATCTTTCGCAAGTTTTTCAGAAAGCTTGTTTACATTTATGTGACCGTGACAGTGGCCGTCGAACCAAAATACTTGGACCAAATAAGTTTGTTAACCGCTAGGAATTTTTGTGGCCGAATCGGTTTTTGACAAATTCCGTAGTTTCCTTGTTAGTATTTTGCTAAAATATATTTCAAAATACACCTCAATTTTTTGAATTAGTCTTACAGTCCTCTTGTTTAACCAAGTAACCGGAAATTTTAAGTTTTTGAATTTATCAGTGGATTTCCGACACGGAATGTATTCAAATTATCCTTATTTTATTTTGAATTATTTTCAAAAAGTAAAAAGATTATAGAGTAAAAAAAAGAATGTTGGAAATGTTAAGAATAGCAAAATTTGGAAGCAAGTTGTTTTGTCCTACGAGTCCCGGACTTGATTATTTATCAAAAAATTTGGAATTCACCCATGCAGTTGTGAATGCATGGAGACTGATTTGCCCCGCTTTGGTGGAACGGCGGCAGTTTGCCTCATCCACCATTTCTGGGCATACTTTGATGTTCACGTGCGCATGTAACTTGAGGGGTGGGGCAAGTTGGCAAAGCTCCTCCCCCTTTCAGAATAACATGTCCACAGATTGAGACTGCGTGTTTATACACATTCGCCGTTTGTGGGCGTACTTTGTGAGTCACATGATGATAGGTGGGGGGAAATTGTTACCACAGTGGAGCAAATTAGCCTGTCTTACCTTATCCGTCGGTTCAGTTGGAAATGGAATGATCGAGACGATTTTTATAAAACTCTTTTTATTTTTAGAATTTTATACAAAATATTTGGTCGGAGAGGAATGAAATTAAAATTTTGGATCTTCACCGCATCCACCAAATCTAAGGTATTCCTGACTTTCATTTTCATTTCTCTTATTTTAGAAAATTCATAGAAATTTCATTTCTGGACGTTACTTTTTGTCCCGACAATTTATGGCAGTGTCATTTCCTTAAACTTGATCCTTCTTATGGTAATAAACTTTCTCCCAACTACTGGCGTACCCTTTTGAATTCAATCTATACAGGGTGATTCAATTACGTTATGACCAAATAATTTTGACTTCCCTCTATTTCTTTTTATTAGCAATGTATAAGTCTAGGTATTAATCTTTGCAATTTAATTGTAAATTGTACATATGATATTTTCAATGAGGATTGTGAGCAGATTGTTCATGAATCACCCTGTACCTGAAAAGTGCAACTGTTTCCTAGTGCCCTTTTTTTCCAAATTCAACTCAAGGGTTGTATTAGAAGTTTTACAGTAGGTAGGTCTGTCGCATGGAATAATGAAGAAGCCGTCTGCGTCACCTCACATTACCAGAACGGAGTGAAAAATTTGTTTACTGAAAATCACCATTATACATATATTACAAAAGCAGGGCTTCAATTCTCAGATCAAACTCTTTCATTCGGCTTCTATTTGAGCACAACATTCTACTCAGACCTGACGGACCTTCAATAAAAGCTTTATGTTTTTATACAAACATTAGTACGAATAAAATCAAGAAGTCATATTTTGAAATAGAAATCTTATCTGAAGGTTGATTTATAATAATTTTAACTTGCTAATTTATTCTTTTCTAGTAGTGACCTTGACATTGGCATTGAGGAGAATGATGACAGGACATTTTTAATTTACTTCGTAGTTCATGATGTGGGAGAGCAATGTCTCAATTTTAATTTTGTTGGCAAGTTGTTTCCAGAAAGATTCTACTCTTTTAAGGTAATTCTAAGTCTATTCAATCATTCCACGCAAAAAAAGAGAACTCACGTCTAATTTATTACACAATTCGAGCGGATAATCCCGGGAAAGTATGAGGGTCACATATCCCAACCTTATTTTCTTACCTTTCGGTTATTATTAAGACTATTGTCTTAACTATTGTGTTATGTATTACTATTTGACGGATTCTCAAAAAAAAATTGGTGTTACATTTCCACATATAAACGAATGATGGGAGCAATAATGAAAGTTGTAGGACGAGAAATTTATAGACAACACGTGGAAATCGAAGAATCGAAGTCTCGAAGTGTAATCGAAGATCATTTACCAAATTCCAAATTAATGCCTTGTATTTTGTGGTCTTTCAGGATAATAGATGGCCGCTTCACTGCTTGCGCACATTCTGGCTCAAATTCCCTCAAAACAGTGACTGTGACGTACTGGAGAGACAGATATTTAGACAATACTTCATTCCCGTGAATCGTGACACTTTTGGACCAAGCTGATGTAAAATAACCAGAAAAAACAAAAATACATGCGAAGTCGTACCGTAGTTTTTAAATTTCCTATTGTATGTGAATGTGACCCGGGGCTTCGTCAATCTACATAGCGACACGCTCGATATTACTATGCTAGTGTTAGTTATAGCTGCGCGAAACAAGCTATGAACCGAACTGTACGCGTATGGTACACAATTTAAAGTTGAAATGGGATCCGAAGCTTCAACTGATGGTGAAGAGGTACTCTAAAATTAGTTATATCACGATTTTATCCAGAGAGCTTTACGAAGTCGGGAAATATTATTTAATTTGCTTTTCGAAAGTCAAAACTCTATGCACATATGAATTATGTTTTCGGAATTGTCACCTGTCAGCGCACTGATTTCAAATAGATTTATTGAGTCTGAAAACGCTCAATCTTCTCTTTAGCTTCTTAATGTTCACGAAAGGACTTGTCCGTATGAACAGATTTGTTCAACGATTTACTTTCTTCCCTCTTCGTCGTGCGATAAATAGTGGAATTGGAGTAGTAAAGACTTATACTCAATATATTAAGAATCTTTTCAATTTGGATAATTTAGATTCGAACTCATTAAGTGTATCTGACTCCTTCTCGCCTACAAATTATTCGTTATTTCAAGACATTTAGTCGATTGTGCACTGGCATGAATCATTAATCCCTCTCTAGGATAAATTGTGTTTGCCTTTGACAACTTTGCTAAACGCAGGTACGTTCCAGGGACGCTCGTTTACAATACTGATATGACAAAGGAGTGTCATAGTCCTTCCTTTCCACTACTAATGCGCTCATCCAGAATGCATGAGTCATGTGATATTAACATTTGACCCAGTTGCCGAACTCGACTTCTGTAATTTCCGCCGGCTGGGCCTCATGACGGCCTTGGGAGTATCTCCAATCAGTTCAGCTATCGGTTTGAAATTTCTTTTGCGCAAGTCCTCCACTAAGCGTGCGTCGCCAGCGGCCGCGTGACCTTTCCAATTATAATCTCCTTGGCCCTAGCAATTGACGATGCTAATACCTCAAGACTGTACGGCCGATGATTGTCGTCCCGGAAATCAACGATATTTGTAAGTGTTCGAAATCGCTATGTGTATCAAATGTTTTGAGGTAGTCCATACTGTATTGTTACAAACGATACGAGGAGTGATAAGCGATGGTTCACAGTTGCACTGTTCACAGGGATTGCACTGTCGCATGACGATCCAACCTTCGCAGAGTTCATACGGGGACCGTCAGATGAATCCTTCCCACTACCCAGCTTCAGTCGCGTTCCAACGATGAATAGTGTTAATTAGGATTGCGGGGCGTAGAACACATGGGATATTTTTTGGTTGTGACAACAGACAAAGCAAAACCAATTGAGAATGGTAAGACGTTTACGGATGATGGATTTCGTGAACTCTTTCATGTGGACTGCTTTACAGCCAGGGGGATGACATCATCTGTTGCATTGGCAGGATGGGGATTGGAACAGTGTTCATGAAAAATTGTCGTACCCAGATACCACGGGCGAGCCACTCTGAAAATGAAAGTTAAATATATCTTACGGTAGCTATATGTGTAGTAATTAACGTAGTCGTAGAACTTGACACGGCTAGGGTATTTCACGATAAAGTTTCGGTAAGGCATTAGACTTTGCGTTTAGTTGTGTCCCGGGTGGTACAGATTTTGGGTAACATTTTATTCATTGGCAATTCGGAAGCCATAGAAAGATACTAACGTTGAATATAAGGTACTTCCGTGCGACAGTCGAAACATGCGGTGGTGCAAGTCAGATTAATAGTTTCACCATAAGTTTGGGTTTAGCGGATTTTAAAACCTTTACAATGAATAATTTTCTAGTCAGTCGGAAAGGTGTATGTAAAACTTCGTCTCCCTAATAGCCAGGTAACTCACATTTCACAGTCAGTATCACTGTCGGTGAAATTAAGCAGCAAGTCCACGTATTTAAAACTGTGTCTTCGAGTGATCGCCGAAAGATTTTTACGTTTGAAGGTTTTCGCGGGTTTTTCTAGAATTAAAGGGTTCGGTGAGCTCAAAGAAGTACGCAGATCGATTGGTTTGGTTAGACCCAAATCGAGTAAACTGGGAATTACATGCTTAGTGACTTTTCTCAATCTGCTTGAGTTTCATAAAATACGACTTCACTGTATAGAAGATGATAAGTAGGATTATTAAAATTGAGATCAGAATTGCATCGTCGGCAAGTTCTGGTATGAGTTCGACGTTCTTCATGGCCCTGACTAGTGGTATAATGGGTATTATTGTCGGGATTGACAGTATTTTATGTGTAACCCAGCTTTCCCATAGGATTACGATTATCATCATTTTGCCGTGATAAATGAGACAGGCTTTTAATTGTAAAATGTAGAGGCAGTTCCATTTTGTGCATACCATATTGTCAAATAGGTTGAGCTGACAGATTTAAAATAGGTATTTTCAAGTGCAACTCATTGTCCATTATTTCTGTTAAATTTGTATATATGGATTGGCCATTTATTGTTCTCCTTTTTAATGTTGACCAGGCTGCTGTTATCAAATTATGTGTTTTCTTGCTTCCTGTGTTGGATATGGCACGTGGGTATTCTTTTGGAATTTCGATTCTGTCGTTGTACGTTAATGCATCTTTGCATGGGATTACGACTTGAATTGTCCCGATTTCCGATTCAATTTTTAATCCCTCCTGATCTGCTTCTGATTTATTATAATTTTGTCCTCGCGTGTTATTATGACAAAGGTATTTCGCCTTATCTGTGTGGTTAGGAATTTAGGCGTCTGGTTTGTGCAGGTAAATGTACAGTCTTGGTTCAATTCTTCTGTTTTAGCTTTTTATTCAGTCATGTGTTGATTCATTTCTGTGATATCAAAGATTTTTTGGGGAATCGTCGTACCAAACATAGTTTATTTAATTGGGGTTGACACTTATTTCCTTAATTTTCTGTAATCGGTATGATTTTTTCCTTGTTTCATTTATAATCGTACAAATAACATCCTCGAATATGAATGGTCTTATTTATTGTTAATAGTTTATACGTGAATTATTTTCAGTTGTCGTCATTTACATCGTACTAGTCATTTTTGTCTCCGAGATCTGACATTTTGTAATTGTCATCAATCAGTAACTTCTGATGTCGTTTATGAAGATTGCTAGTGCCTTGTTACTTCTGTTCAGCGTTAGTTCCAGAGTCTTTAATTATTTTCTGAGTATTTGATCTGGTTGCATGGTTGATGGTAATGTTTTTTGCTGCACTCGGCGGAGATTTTTAACCTGTGAGGTATATTTCTAGTTTTCAACACTTTAGCAAATTGCCGTTTTTGCTTGAGCAATTTCATTTATGTTTTCCCATTAGTTTATGTTCGTTCTCGGAAGTTTCAGCTATACTGTGTGAGGAGCGATTCTCGGTATCTTTGAATATTTTGACTACATTTTTTAAGTACTGGTTCTAAATTGACTTTGTATTTGTGGCATCGCTGTGCCCTTGGATTAGTTGTCATATTCGTTTGTATATAAATCTCCTACGTGTGACTCCCATATGACTCTATGACTCCCGCGCCGCAACACCAGTTCTCAATGTCGGCGATAAAATCTAATGATAGTTCTGTTCTGTTTGCTCGGACTTCTTTTTGTCATCATTATTTCATTTACCTTGACTAATATTTCGTTGAGTTCTTTCGGTATTCTGTTGTCTAACCACGTCATTTATGGTACCTTTGCTTCGAATATTAATTTCGACACTGGCCTTTTAGAATTTCCTGTTACTACGACTCGAATTATTTTTATATGAACTCCATCTTCCTTTGTTTTCACTATGCTCGTAGTTAGCGCTTTTGTCAACTGGAACTACGTTTTGAAAACTTCCATTATTCTTCTTCCAAAAGTGTACCTGCCTTAATGCACTCCCACTGTTCTTTACCACAAGAAGGTACTTGTTACCATAATGACGTCACCATTGCATGGCCTAAGTCTGCAAGAATACTTAGGTTTATACTCGACTTCGTTCAATGAACTTTTGTATCTCCGTTTCTTTGACTTGGCCTGAATACACACGTCACACTTGGAATCGTCACTCTTCGTCAATTCTAATCCGTGAACTGCATTTTTTTCGGCAATCATCTTTCGGAATTCACAGTTAATATGTCCTAGTCTTTTATGTAATAGTTTTAGTAATTAGTAATTTTATAGTTAAATATTTAGTAATTAAATAGAAATATTTAATAGTAATTAGTTTTACACAAATTAAGACTTGATTAACTATGGTGCGGAACTTCATAATTTGCAATCCATCCCTGTAGGTTAGTGATTTCTTTCATCTTGTCAATTTGACACTGTAACAGATTTTTCAATTATGCGAATGATTTTTTCTGTACGCCCTCTCCAATTTCATTAAATATTTTTGCTTCATTTTAACTTATTTCTTATATTAATTAATTTTTTATCTTTTAATAGCTTCCGCTTGTGACTCGGACTCAGTTGGATTTGTACATGGTGTTCAGTCCAATTTCTTGTTACGTTTAATGACCTAAAAAATCGGGGCTGGTGGTGGTAGATTCGACGTCATTTTCTTGTACAAACATTTTGTTTTTTTAGTTTCAGTTTTGTATTCAGCATAGCTCAGTGTGATGTATAGTCTTCTCTTGTCTACATCTTCATTTCTGTGTGTGAGTTGAATTTAACTAGCCTCTCGGTTTTCGGTTCGGAATTTTCATTGATTGTCTCAGTTTGAATAGCCAAATTTGATCACCTTTCCTCTAATTTTCTGAATCGATGTTCCAAATGTTTAAATAAATTGATAGTGGCTCGTCTATGTGATTCCAGTAAGTGGTTAAAATCGGATGCGTTATCGTCAGGTATTGTAGTTGGATTCTGCGTTTTTTCTTCATTCCTGTAGGATTTCTTCCAGCTCGACATCTTTGTTTATTGTTTGCCTGTCAGTTTCTTCTGATGACGTATATAGGGTTACTTTGATGTGTCCATTTGGTTCAAATACAATTGACTTAATTCGGTATTTGCTGAATCTCTTGTTCATATTCATCAAAGTGATGTCATGTAGGACGCTTGAGTTTCAATGGTTTCTCAATGAAACAGTTTCTCAAGGCTATCTGTTTCGGTTTCGTTGTTACATTTAATTCCAAATATAATGTCTACCCAGACTTGTGCAGCAAAATTGATTACTAATTGTATGATCCAGGTGTAGTTAATCTTCATGATCTATCTTCTTTCTTTTTCTTTGTCCAAAATATTTAGACCAACTCGACACAGTTCCAATATTTGCAGTCGTAGTCGTTCGTAATGCCATTACGTCAGTCGGTACTCTCTATACAATTTTTTTCCCATTCATCTGTATGGTACAATAGAGTTTAGAGTAGAAGTTGGTCAAATGAGATTTTAAAGGTCTTAATCATCCTTGATAGCCATCTATGCTGCAATTCATATATATTTTCACCATTCTAAGTATCTTTTGTTGTGACTCGTTGGCTTGGCAATGGGCGATTTAATTTCGCAGAAGGTTAGATTGACTATAATAATATCGGCTGGCGCGTAGATTTGACTCCACTGTCTGTATCCATTAGAACTATTATGTTATTTATTTTATTTATTTATCTCTCATAACATATTTTTCCATTGGTGGGTACTTAGAATGTGATTTAATTGTACACTGCGATTTAATTTCTTGTCACAATCAAGAAGTATTATCCTCCTACAAGTACAGCAAATAATCTCAACGGCTTAACCTAGCAATATGCAATGTTTTAGTACACATTTTTTTGAATTTATTATTAGGCCTTTTGAGTGTGTGCTTCTTTTATTTCAATTACTTTGATTTCTTTATTACTGATTTAGATTTAGATTTTGTTTTATTCAAGTCTCCCACCAGCAACACCAACAAATACAAATTAAAATTATTTAAATTTATGAATACAATTTAACAGTGAAGAATTTTGATATTTTATCCATTTGTCTTTTGTTGAATTTGTGTTTTCTTAGTTATCACTGTCTGAATCTTCCGTTGTGGAACATTTAGATTCTTCTCCGTGTTTGCATTTGGTGCCTAAGTCAGAATCCGAGGTGAATAATTTTTGTTTCTGGATTTTTCAACTGGGTTTGGGTTGATACCGAGTAGGTTATCTACTAGGTTAAATGTTTGGTAGTCCAATTGTCTTTCATTGGTATATATGGTGACTGAGCGTACTTTTTTTGTAATAGGTAACTAGGTCGTGACAATTTTTTTTACGTAGGTCCACTTGTTTTGGGTTTTTAGGTTTTTCCGGAACCACTGTCTAACAGTGAGGGTATTTGACTGTAGGTAGATGTGGTATGTACCGGGTTGTTCTGGACAGGAATTGATTCTATTTCTTCCAATATATTTTCTGTTTTTTTAGTGTTCTCTCTATATTAAAAGTTGAATGTAATATAAAAAGGTTGTGATGCACTGTAGTTGACTTTTGTCTTTCTTGGAGTTGTTTTTTTTTTAATTTTTCATGATTGTAGTCGTTAATTTATGCAGCTGACTGGTTGATTGTGGGTATGTTTGGATGTTTGTTTCTCCGTCTATCTCGTGCTGGCTTTGTTTTTGTTATTTTTGTACAGTGTAACAATTATTTGTGCATCCGGTCGGACTGCAAATTTGCGATTTGTATTTGACTCTGTTGTTTCAAGTCTTGCATAGTATTTCTTTGCTATGTAGTACATTTTGATTAGTATGGCGGGGATTAGAATTAGAATTATGTCATTCATCAGCTCAGATATTACAATTAGGTCAGCTATGTCCGCTCTTACCGGATGTATCATTGTAGGTGTAGATGGTATAGTTAATACTTTATACGTTCTCCATAACCAAAATGCCGTTAATATTATGGTGATATATGAAGCTGGGGTTCCAATTGTGTAATGGATTGGTAGTTCAAATTCTTGTTGTCTTGATTCTATTTTTGGATTCGACAGCATGTTTCGGATGATGTGCCTGTCATTGGAATAATATTATTTCCGGCTATACGCACATAATTCGATTCATGGTAGATTAAACAGATCTGTTTGTTGCATAAGAATGGTGTTGTGTTGATTTTTATTAGTTTGTATTCTATCCCATTTGTCCTCATCGGGACCTTAATTTTGACCATAATTTTCGTGTTTAAGGAGACGTATGTTGCTAATTATGTTCGATAATGATGGATTTATTATGTTTTGAGGGATATTCTGTAGTTGGCAATTTAATATTACTTTTGTCTATGAATTTAATATGATATTTGATAATAATGCTGCTTTTGCTCGTTTCAGTTTAATTTCAGAATGTTCTTTAGTACGATTTTAGGTTTTCTGTTCAGCTGTAGCTAATTCTTTGTTTGATTGCGCGTGCTTTCTTTCCGTTTGATTGAGAGCTTTAGCTACACTGATTGAATTGTGGTTTAGTATTTTTTCATTGTGATTGCTTCCGATTGAGTAGAAAGTATAACTACAGTTGTACTACAAAATGTAGACGGCGCTCACACAAAAGAATTTATGCGCTTTAAAACGATGTTTTTAAAATTATTTGTAAACAAAAAATGAATAAAGTTTGTCGTTGCGAGGGCTCAAACTCGGGTGATGTGGTTGGACAGCCGTAGTCATGTCCATTGAGCTGTGTAGTCTGTGGTGGGTGTTTGGTTAGAATTAGGTGACTGACTAGTAGGACCGCAGATTTACAAAAAATTGTAGGAATTTCGTCCGACATTTTCAGAAATGCCTACCCAACGGATGAAAATTATGACATTTTTGTATGCCATTGGGATGCTCTGTGAGGGATTGTGGTGGGTCCGCGGAGTGTTGAAATTAATTGAGACTGTACATGGTGGGAAATAAATCACACCCATCAGTCAAAAATATGAGATGATAGTAATAAACCGTAGTTTTTAATTTAAATTTAGGAAATGTATTCTACGTGTTGAAAGAAAATATGTTGCTACAACATGATAAAAGGAATGGCTTTTTGGAAAAAAACTTGTTTGGAATAAATTTAAGCAAAGCTTCTAAGCATCTGTGTATTCCTGGTAGTATGGTTCAGTTTTTTATTAAATCTTGTTGGGTTTTTGCTGTCCCTATGGGGTTGGCGTTCGCGCTGTCCTCTTGTGGCGTGACATTCGTGTATACTGTACTGCGTTGCAGATAAAAGCTATCAATTGTTTGGTTGACTTCAACATCATTTGCTCTATTTCCGTCAAGGGGCGTCTGTAATGTGTGGGTTG
>JAQFYE010004081.1:0-14029 GCA_034694305.1 Protaphorura glebata
CAATTTAATCTGCAATTCAATTACAAGCGTAACTAGGGACTACGAAATGACCTCTCTATGATATTCGATACTCTTAGACTATAGCACTTTTCTGTCCACTAAAATGTTTGATATATCCCTATAGTCTTGTCGGACAAGTGTAAAAATGATAGCATATATTTTTAAAAAAGATATTCCGAATACATCGACTAATATCTCGAAAGCCACACATCTTTTTGAACTCATTTCGCTGAAAAGAACGGGTCATATCGCACACAATACCCGGGTAATTTCCGACAGTCAGATATTGACTCAGAAAATGCTGGATTTGAGTTGCAAAGATTTACTAAAATTTTGGTAAGTTATTAATTCGACTTTTCTGACTGACACTAGCGGACGAGGTAATTTCTCTGGCAAGACCATCTCCTGGCATGTCTCAGATCTTAATGGACAAGTTTCACTATATTAAAAAAAATCTTTACCTCTCCTGAGTGTCATCATGCGAGCCCCTTCTATCAAACTCAAGCCGTTGCAAGTGGCATCTCCGGACTGAGCTATACGAAACATCACGTTGTCCGTCAAATTCCCGTGTGACCCACTTGGACCTCCGCCTTTCTTTGTTTTCTCGTACACGAAACACCGAAATCTCTCTTCATAAGAAGACGGATGTCTGTACTGAATCAGTCCTAACATATAGCGTGAAGAACCCTCTCTCCAAGTAGCCAAACATTGCAGCTCTTCAGCTGTTTCACAAAATAGATTAAATTTCATCAGTTTCACTTTCACTGCTTTCACTGCGGTCTCTTACCTACATGCTTTCACTCTTTACAATGAACCTAGTAGCTTTAATCACAAGGGTGGTACTCTATGTGTAATACTCAAAAAAGAGTTGAAAATCGAAAGCAATAAACAAAGAAATCGAAACTATGAACTGAAAACTTGCCCGGATTTTATTTTTCCTTAAACTTAGGTCCTATGTATATGAGAAAGTTGTGGCATCTCGACTAATATTTGAATTAATTTTGAACACACCTTAGTAAATTTTTGAGTTATAAGCGCACGTTCAACTTAATAAGAAATAAACGCTAGTTTTGTTCTGGTAACTGGGTCAGCTATTCATTTTAAAAAAGTAGACTAGAGATATTAAGTGAACTTTACGATAGTCATAATTTTTTCTAACTCTTCTGCAAATTTAAGCCATAATAAGTCGCCCCAGGATTTTATTACCACCTTGGGTATCTCTTTTGTCTTCGGTGAAATCCCATCAAATCACTTTTGAGGAAACTTACCCGTGCTCTCAGTTCCTGGAACGTTTGGGCAAGCTTGAAAGTTGAGGAGGAATCTGGAATTGTGTAGACATGGCTCTGCCGAAGAAATCGGAGACCCGCATTCTCCTTGTCCTCGATTGTATGCAAAGGTGAAAGGACCTTTGAAGGGACACTCAATAGGCACCGCTTCCAACCTAAACATCGCCAACAGATTTGCATCCCCCGTGATGGTTGAGCAAATGTGTTTCAAAGATCGACGCTCGGGAACGCAAAATGCTGTGAAATCAAGGAAAAAGAAAGTTTTATTCACAACCTTAAGGAAATCGAATGAAAGAGAATTCCATGAATGCATCGATGGAATTTACAAACTCCACACAAAGAATTCTCAAGTTTTGTATCTCGAAGGAATAAACTCAAAATCTATACTTATCACGGAATTCAATATGAATCTAGAGGTTTTGAGATTTATCATACATTCGTATTTCACCATATTTTGTGAGTGTAAGGACGTCGAATTTTTGAATAGAATAACGAGTTAACAATTGAACATGGAGTTGTAGCGGGTTAGTAATTTAGGAGAGATGAAATACAGTATTAAATACTTACACTGAAATACTGGGTTGGGTTCTAGTTTCTCTAATTTGTTTTTCTCTTGTAACATTTCTCCTGAAGAAGAAATCCGTGTGATTTCGAAAGCTAGAGAATAAATTTGTGTTTCTCCGAAAAATAATGGCATCCGAACAATCCATTCAAGATTTCCACAATGAAATACTGTGCTAATATGTAAAAACTACTAGACAACTTTTGTGAAGGCCCTACCCCTAAAAGTCAGACCGTTCGGCCGCTAGAAATACACAGGTGGGAATTTCCGATGGCGTACAGTGACTTTCACTTTCACTCTGCGTCATCACAAATGTCTACCTACGGATTTCTAGCGGCCAAACGGTTAGACTTTTGGAGGTAGGACCTGCACAAAAGTTGTTTTATGCCAACGACTACAACATATAGAAAATCCATCAAATTCCAAGGGGCGTATATTTTCCCATAAGGCATATGCGGTAACCTCTGCAAAAATTGTAATTAGTGTAAACTAAAATTGTAAAACTGAGGGTAAATGTGGCCGTCAATTCTTTATCGAAGTTTTCTTCCTTGTGAATTTTGAGATAAAACTAATGAGTTTAGACTTAGAAACTGTGAAATTCTGTCGAATGAAAACCTACATAAAACGAAGCTAAATTTTCGGAGGAACTAGATTATAGTCAAATTCGAACTTGCTAGTGCAAATTATGATTTATTTGGAAAGCTGCGGTAGTTTGAAGTAAGAGTGAATTTAGGAGACCCTGCTGCTGCAATTTCTTTTTCGTCTGGTATGCGTATTGTAAACTTAACAACTCTGACAGACTTTATGACTTTGGAGGAGACAAGACCACAAAATTTCTACTTTTTCGTATCTCCCTCCATTCTCCTTTAATTCTCTCGACAAAGTGGAACCTGAGACACAACTTTTCTAAGGAAGCAGGAGTCTCCTCCTGCCAGCCTGTACTAAAAAGTAAAACTTGACTGAAACTGTCAGTGGAACAACACTCACGTCGTAAAATAATTAATCATTTGAAATCCACTTACTTTCCTTGAACTGGAGTACATTGTAATGTTTCTCATGGAAAACAACACACCGGTAGCACGTGTCTCGCCTGAAAAAAAAGAGAAAGAAAAGAAAGAGTGGAAATCACAAATCAAAGGCATTCATGCATACAAGAGTAGTAATTCTGGGGTTTTCTAATTTAAACCAAACCGAAGGAGTTGTCCGTAGACGCTTCCCTGCAATTCTCACTCAACTCGTAGTAAAAAAGAATTTCAATAAATTTAAGAAATCCACTCCCTCTTCTAACATTTCCGTAGTCGTCGTATCCTAAATTAGTATTCCCAAAGTTACTTAGGGACTCGACTGTCAATACACAAGGACATTAGACTTGGTTTCCTGAGTTGCTGTCTACTGTCTACTACTGTGGTAAAACAAATACATGTGCAAAACCAATATGTACTTTTCCTAATGAGGCAAGGGAAGGGTTAACAAAAGAATCCGCTCTCACGCAATGTTGTAGAGTCTAAAATGCAATGGAAACCTTAACGAGCTTCTTCATCAGGACTTACAGTTCATACCATGCTAGTAGTCGGAAACTACCGGAGGAATAAATTGAAAAAGTCAAGAGAAAAGGGGTTCTAGGGAAAAGGCCTTCATTTCATAAACGTATACATAGGATTCCGACAGTTCATTTACATAAGTAACCGTGTATTATGGTCTCAGAGGGAGCCCATTAGGAATTTCAATTAGTTCAAATGGAGATTCTCTTCTATGGGTGAAAGTTTGTCGCCTTGGAGCATCCGGTAACGTATTTGACTGGTACGGCACGCCGGCTTAATACCAAACCATGGGGACATTTTCTCGACGGACACTAACAAGGAAACCACATTTTAAGTAAAGGTCAGACAGAACACCAGGTCAAAAGGTTACGTCAACAAAATCATGGCCGATTTATTTGTAGTATATTCCATCCAACGGTTCACGCAAAGTGTATGTGCTGAAAAGTCACATATAGTGTAATTGTAGGAAATAATTACACCTGTCGATATTTATAATCAGGACACTTGAATAAAAATCTTAAATGATCTGATTTTTACATGAAAAGTGGTTTCCTTGTAAGTATATTTAGCGATAAAGTCCGGACGTAATGCATGCATAGTATTAGGTAGGACAATTTTCACGTTGTTGGACAAATGCATGGACAAACTATGGCTCTTGACTGAAATTTCTCCTCGATATTCCTTTCACATGCAACCCATGGAATGGACAGAACAACTCTGAATAATTCTAAATTATGCAAGTGATTACGAGTTGACTTGGATCACGGATTCAGGAGAGGAAATCCTATGCACTATGTATGTTGTATTTTATTTTGGTCCTTGAGCCAACATCTGACATGAAAAATTTAGCGCGTCTCCCAAAGTGCTATTATCTATTACTGTGATGGATGTCTGCTTATTTGTGTATAACTTTTTAGCGAACTTAGCCTTGGGTTTGCTAGTTTGTTTTAGCTACTGATTAACTAACCGTAATCAGCGTAGTGGTTCAATGTGAAGAGGATATCTTAATGGGTGCCAAATAAAGTTAATTGTTAGTTTAAAGAAAATTTAAATCGTTTCGCTTATGACTACTTAACGTTATAATAAAAGAAAGTTGAATTTTATGAATGATGAAAACTGTACCCCTGGTGTGAAGTTTCAGCTAACAGATTTAGATGCCGGGAGTAAATTGAAACACGTAAAGAAAAATTTAGACGTTAACCGTGCTTAAAAAGTTCAGTGTAAGTTATCAAATTGAGACTCCCAGAAAGCATTTTTTCGGATGTCTTTGTAACCTTCAAACAATACGGACTTGTGAAAATAATCCTTCGAAGTGAAAGCAACATTTATTTTCGTTTCCAATGCAATAAGGACGAAAATGACTCGAGGTTTTGCGTAGATATAACCAGAAGGCAATTAGAAGTTTATCATGGCTGGGATAAAGTTTTTTAATAAAAGATTTAATTTAAACAAATTATTCCAGCTCGGTTCAGTAACATTAAAATGTATGAAATATGCACAAGTTCCCCGTATTTTTATTTCTTGTACGTTCTATAAAAGTGTACTATAAAAGTAGGAAAACTAAAGCCGATACAGCATCAAATCCGTGTCTCCCTCAGTACTCCTTGCAGACCAGTTTGCAAAGACCCGACGCGGTAATTCAGAGCGATTGCAATAAATTTAAACCTTTATTCATCCCCTCCAACGAGTCATTCTTAGCCTTAAAAGTGTTTCTTTCGCCCGGCTTTGAATTGTGAATTTGGATGGATTTTATTTCCTTGTTATGTCATATTTCTTACTTAATACTCTCAGGGTGAAAGCTATGATACGCAGTACAGTTATAATTGTGCATTTACTTGTGCCTTGCGAAGTTGAACTTACGTACGCCTGTTCCGAGAGAGGATTGATTTTAAAAATGTCTACGGAAGGTTAAGGAACTACTTATCCGTATTAATACTGCCCGAGAGCTTCTTTTCTGTTTTCCAAACACTATGTTACGGGCAATTCTTAGAATCTGCCTATTCCTGATCTACCTGGATGGACAAACCACACGATTCTTAATCATTAAGTTGGATACATCGAAGTTGAGAATGTGTGAATTATAATTTTTAGAAATAAAAAGCGGATGGATAAATTCTTTTGGACACACATTTGTTGGAACAACTTCTCCCACGATTAATTAATTGGCCGATTTAAATGTATTAAGATTTAATGAGAACAACCTTGCATGGAACTAATGTCACCACTTAACGCGGAAAACATTCGTTAACAATCGTTATATACGTAAGATTAAAGTACGTATTGGAATTGTCCCTAACATAACTTCTCTATCCATCCACATTCCAATAAAGAAGTGAAGACGAAGAATTCATTGATTAACACTTTGAGAGAGGAAAGATGAAAAGAGAAAGCGGTAGAGAGTAGAGAGTAGTAAGAAAGGAGGAAAAAAAAATACTGACTCATTGAAGACAAGGTACTTTTCGCCATCCGCCTCCAAGCATCTTCCTTTGGTATTGATGGTGTTCCGATTGATTGTGATAGCTTGATGAACGCCTACGTAGAAAGTAAAACATCAGCAATGTTGTGGGGGACTTAACCATGACTTCTAATTTCTATAATCTTACCCGACTGGAACCAATTTCCCTCCCATCTTGATGGAAAATTGCATCCTTCCGCTCCTGAAATATTAAAAGCCACATTGTAAAAATCTTCAACATCCAACTGCGAAAGAATTTGACTCAAATTAATTGTTCTCCTACACAAATGTTGCCATAAACTTTAAACACAATGTCTTCATCTGACAAGAAAATCCACACAGATACTGGCATTCACCAGATTACGGTTGTAAAAGCACACAAATCAAATGCGGCCTTACTATTGAACCTAATACTCCAAAAGTGCACATGGTTATTCTTGCCATGTTGACAAATAAAAGGTTTCGGTAGTTTTCAGTAAGACATTTAACCAAATACTGTATATTGTAGTTAGCAACAAGAAGCATTATAGGAAAATTTTCTGGTAAAATGCATTGTTACCAAAGATGTCACGTCGTTATAAAAGCCGAATATATTCTCGAATTTGAAATAAGACTATCACGACTTTCCTCCTCCCAAATAGGCCCACAAGTTCATATCCTGAAGCAGTTTGAGTTAGCTCAAGATATATAAATAGTAAAGAAAGTTCTAAAAAAACATTTTTCTATCCGTTTTACGATTGTATTCAAAAGCAATGCTGGTAGCTGGTAGCTGGTGTGGTGAAAGGAATGAATAAATGGGAAGTCTGCCTGCCTGGTTGCATCTGTGGCATGGCCACCCGTAAAAGGAAACATATGGACGTACGCGTACGGTTGGAGTGCATTCCACCGTTCCATGGCTGCATAAAGAGTGTCATGATCCTAGTGCCCAAAAAATATTGCATAGGAGGAGAGCACAGAGGAAGTTTTTCACGGATTCTCTTTATTCATTCCGTTATGCCTCCTTCTCTGGCATAATAATAACGGGAATGGCTCGGATACCCTTGGACTAATGCAATGCAATGCGCGTAATAGGTACTGTACAATTTTATTCCTTACTGGTGTCCTATGTATCAAAGAGATGTAATGTATGTAGTGTAATATAGTGTTGCGTATTGCGTAAGGTATGGGGTAGAAGGAAGAGAAAACCCGGAGATGGGCCAACCGGAGCAATTTATGATTATTTCGAAGAGGCGCAAAGAAGCCCATTTCTATTCATCGCACAAAGCTTCCCGGTGAACGGGTCCAAAGCCCCCTCTTTTCACTCTAGCTCAACTTTTCTTCCAGAATTTTATGAGTCCATGCTCACACACACCCTCGATCGTCATTCCCATTGTTTCTCGACATACACACATGGACACACATTGTATTCTGTAGTCTTACAAGGGTACAACATGGGATGTAAAGATAAGGAGCCCAGGGTTCATATTTGGTCACAAGTACATGGTATTTTTCAGGTTGATAGAATTTCGAGAATGCAAAAAAAAATTGAAGCCACTTGGAAGTGTAGTTTATTTTTAAGCCTATATTCCGTCAATGTTTTACAAACCAAGAAAATTAGTATACATTCATTTGATAGAGATTTTTACGATGTATACAACTACTCATGCGGGTTAAGAAGGCGATGTAAGCAACAGATCTGATTAACTCGATACTGGAAAACGGCAAGGGCTACCCGACCTCCCTCTCTTTCAACACCTTCGTTATTTCAACTTCCACCGAAGCGCTCGCCAGTTCTGTCGCACACATCAGATCTTCATCATGTCAGATAGAATTCCCCGTTAGATATATAAATTTCGCTGTTTTTCTCCGAATCTCTTCTGGGTATGTAAGGCAGAACGTGAAGGTCATGTCTCTGGCATTGAAGAAATCAAGATTGAGCCATTTGAAAATATCAGATGATTGTTTAATTTTTACGGTTTGCAAAAAAAATGACAGTATTTTAGTAGCCTCAAAGTAAGCTACTGTTCAATATGCTGCCATTTTCTTTGACAGACGTATGAACCTTCGAAATCATACGTCTGTCAATACCCTGTCAAAAAATATATCCACCTGGTAAATTTATTTTTCCATTCATCCTTACTCTGGACATCGGCTCTTTTATTGAGATTTCAGTAGTAAATGTCTGGAAATCCTCGGTTTTAATGTTTCGAAATATTCTGACAGCAAACTAAAATGTTATTCGCCAATAAAACAATGATGATTTCGCTCAAGACATTCGATGCAATCCCTTTCGAGTGTATACAACTGGTCTTTACATTAAAAGTGGTTCCCTCGTTAGATTGTGTACATTCTTCATGTTTTCTTACATAAGGTTGTTGAGCGTTTTTCGTTATGAGTTTCCACACGCGGATGGATTTACGTTACGTTCTCTGGATTATCGCTTGGATATCCTTGTCCTATGCCCTGTCTTGGAGAAAGTCGATGAGAAAGCACTACATATATTTATATTCTCTACTTATGTACGTAGGTATTTATTTCCACTTAACTAAAGAGCGAGAGAGAGAGTGAAAGTTCGGGCATTTGAGGTTAGTTTCAGTTGTATGAGAAATTCATCAGAATTAGGTCGGTCATGTTCACGTAGGATCACACTCAAACACAGTGGCAGTGGCGGCGTGACACGGGGTCGAGTAGAAAGTAAAACTCTTAAATTAAGTGTCTCGCTGAAGTTTTCGCATTAAAGTTATTATAGGGTTAGATAGAAAACTAATCAAGTTTGTATCTGATCTAATTGTGGCACGGTTTCATTCACTTTCATTTCATTCTGTTCTTACTTCCCGTTCCGTAAAGAAGTGTTACACTTACAGAAGGAACTTTAATCTCGACAATCAGTCGTGTTTCTTGTTTTGATTCCACGGGATTTACTGAGCAGTACTACAATAAATCGTCAGCATTCTTACAACGCCAAACTCACACAATCTTATATTTTAAAACTCAGACCTAGGAAATCTAGCTGCGTCTTTTTCACGAACCGTACATTCCAATAGAAGTTTGTTCGAAAAATCGATCCCGCAAAGCAAACAAATGAATTCTTCGAAGATACAGCAAACAGACCACATGAAAACTGGATTTCTGAAACTACGGTTAAACTTTTCTATCAGTTAAGGAGACAAATTTTGGTAAATATTCCGTAATGTACAAGTGAAATGTTTATGAGTACTGTAATGATCCACACAGACAATGTTGTATAATTTGAGAATTTTGAAGTAATCCGAAATTCCAAAATTCTTTGAAAAATTGACCAAATGTAAAAGATTTGGCCAATTTCAACTCTAGACAAAAGCTTAACCGAGTTTTACTAATAATGTAGACTTTCTTTTCAGCATTATCTAAGAGTAAAAAACTAGTCTTGTTTGGTAAACGTTTTTTTCTCGTCCAGAGCACCCAATTTATGATGCCGTGTACTACCTTAAATCCCTTGCATTGGATGGCTTAAGAGGAAAGCACTTCTTAGTGTGTAGATAGGAAAGTTGACTCAAAGAAAAACCATTTTCTTCGTTGTTGAAGCTTGGAATAAGAACTTTGACTCGAACTCAAGTCTCAACTCTCAAGTCCCTTCCTTCACTTCAAAACAAGGCAAAAAACCAAAGAAGTATCTGCAGTAGACATCCACTAACCAAGGAATAGATAGGAATTTGATAGTTTTCTTTTTTCCTTTCTCTTTCCTTAAAAAGAAAGCTCCAAATGTTATGTCATCCGACCCTCGGAGTGCGAAGTTTTGATTTTATTTTCAAAAGGCAAGGACTAATGATTTCCTGGAAAACCTCCCTAATTCTACAAAAGGAAAATTCCTAATGGAGGAAAAATTCATGCTTGAAAGCCATTTAATACCTTCCGGGTTTGGTTGGTCAAGTTGTATTCTGTACAATGGAATGAATCGAGTGCATGGAACTTCTTCATATTTTTCTACTACATTTCCATTTGATGAATTTTCTCTCACTTTTCATACATAGAAGCTATTACTAACCCATTTTGAACTCGACAAAGGCATGGAGAGAAGCCTTTCGTGAGTTTAATGTTACATGTACTAGAATGTATTGCCGGCTAGGTTCGGAAGTGGATCGAAAGCGCTTATGGTATGAGCCTGGGCTCTCATGTTCATGTCAAATGAAATGAGTTAGAAAATTGGTTCTCGCAATATAAGAAACTCATACATTGACATGAGGGAGGAGGAGCTGGCGGGGGAGTTGGTCCTAGAAATAGGAGTTGAATGAATATCAACATGCTAGTGCTAGAATATCCTCCCAGACTGCCTGGCTTTCTTTTCCCGGATACAAATTGACGTCCCGGGTATTACCCCTACGTACATATGTTACAGACAACTCACAAACTACCCGGAGCTTTCACACATTGATATCAGCAATTTCTCTTCCAGTGAGTAATCTAGGAAGTTATGTTCAAACTGTTTCCTGTAAAATTTAAAGTTCTTTCCACTCGTGGAACTCTATACTGAACTTTATTTGTGAGCATTTGAAGGAATTTGTAGTTTGCATTAGTCGATATTGACGAAATGACACGATAATGGCAATGGGAAAACTTTTAAAATTTTATAGTTGGTCAATTTTTAGGAAGTTCAGCTTAGGAGTGACAAAACCTACTTCAATTAGAATTTTAATATAATTTTTAAATTTTCCATTCAGAAAAGGTTATAAACATGACGACAATTCTAATGAAATACCTACAAGACATTTTGCGTATACTGAATACTTTTACGCGAGTTTAACGGGTTGTCCACTTAGACTAGAGAAAGCTAAATCCAGCAGTGGCAAACTCGAACGTGAGAAACCTTTTAAAAGTATAAACTCAAACCATGCCTACCTGAGGGCTGAAACCAGTAAGTGTAGTCGCAAGGGACACAATTTTTTTTATTACACCGGACTAGATTAAAACGAGAAAATGCTAAAAAGCTATCTGGATTCGCCGGATTTAATGAATTTCCGGTCACACAAGCATTCTATTGCGTGTATTCCTTCAACCTACATGTGTAAATACACACAATCTTTCACCTTTACTTTCCCAGGAATACACGCACTGTACAAAACTAAAAAATAGGAGAAACGCACATCGGGACGGTAAGGTCGTCACGCTATGATATTCATATCGGATCTTTCTAATTTCGTTACCTACGGTATCTGAACGTACGACAAAAGTTTGACGGGATTCCGTGCGTAGTCTACCGACGCGGAGGGTTGGATTTGTAATTGAATAATAGAACGCATTGTTTGGCATTTTTTGTTTCTCGTGAATCCTGTCCCCGAGATAAAATCGCATTACTGTCATCAGTCACCACACAGTTTTGCGAGAAAAAGGCTTTCCCCCCGTCCTTCAATTCATTACTTACTTAACAACAAGGCAAACCTACTCATTAGTCTGCGTCTCTCTACTAGAAGCGAGTTAACCAAAGTAAATACGATAATTGGATCATTATTCAAATTATGGTGCATAGAACTAGTATTGTCATTGTCAATTCTCATAAGGGAATGAGAAGCTTACCCTTATTAGTAAACCCCGGCATTTGTCCTTCTATACAAAAAGAGGGAGATTCGTTTATTCTTATTCCAGGAATCATCAGTCATGACAGTAGCTCAAACATTTTCCACGAAGGACATACGTGACTAGGACAGTGTTGTCCAAATATGAATTTATTTCTCTAACTAATTTCGGTCACATTTCCGTCAAGATTTGTGGTGACAACGTTTTAAAACGTTAAGTATTTTGAATTTATGTTACCAGACAAATGGTAAAATTACAGAACGACGCGTCTTAAAAACTAAACCAAAATTCTGCATTCTAAGCCCGGCAGATCAAAAATAAATGCAAGTAGTTATCTCACTGTTTATCACTCAACCGGAGTATGTTCTGACCATACAAAATTTCATTTTATCTGACATAGCCAACGCAAGATAGTTCAAATCTTATGACAATGATGGATTTCGACAAATTCAGCCACGGGTAGGGATATATTGCTAAACAGATTTTAAAATGAGGAAACCATCAAATTTTTACCCACTTGACCCTAAGTGAACTCGGACTGTCCAGACTTCTGGCTAAACGCAATGTCGCTGAATGACACGTAACTGTCCGCTCCGCGTTCCTTCTATATAATATCTAAATATATTTCATGATATCGTTTGCCCCATTACACTAAATCCAAAAATTGTTCCATGTTCCACTTTGCAATTTTTTCTAACGCTTTACGTCTCCCCAAGAATAAATTCGCAGAATTATTGCTACACACGACAAATTCCCATTCTTTATGTTGTACTATGTCATTCGTGGGCCCCATTGGGTGTGTTGTCAGATTATTTATAGTGATACGAAACAAATTGAAAAAGATCTGCAAATAATATCCCTGGCATTTATACCTTCCCTCCCAACATTATTCCCTTCTGCGCCAGACAAGGACATATTTGCCAATCTCCAAGCTACACAAGAAGATTACATCTTATCGATTCAACGTTAGAAAGGAGAAAGAGAGATAGACTCAATGTATGGACTCAGACTGCATGTTTCCAATTTTCACCTGGCTAAATTTTCCAAGAACGAGTCCCAGTTGCCGTTGCCGCCGTTCTCCTTTCTTGGGTCAAATGTTATCTCCACAAGACATTTTTTCTGAAGAGAAAGGCCCGGTCGGAACGGAGAAAGTCTCATAAAAGAAAGGCTGAGCTGGGCTAAGCTGAGACTGAATGGATCGATAGGATGGAGGTGCTTTTCCTTTGGCCAGGCAAGTTATGTAGTTTTCTCTCTCTGGCATAGTCTTATTATTCTCACACCAGATGCGACGACGACGACGTGTATAAATATATACATATATATCTATGTTACAGGCAGTGTAAACAATTCCAGAATTTGCACAATCCCTTCGTAATTTGTGCAGACGCCATCTGTTCTTACCAATTTTACCAATTCTGGAATAAATTTTTAGCGATTATTTCGCGTAAAGCATACTTACGTACTTGGCCAACAGTAGCCACACAGCCACACAGCTGCAAAGGTGTCGAATACATAGTAGAATTTAAATCGCCAAAAAAAGACCAATAAAAGAGTGAAATTGAAAAAATCAAAGTTGTCTTTATAAACTGATTCATTGTCACACGGCCTAAATATATGAATTTTCTACGACATAAACATGCGTACGTATATAGTTTATATATGAGCACCTACTTACTTATATCTAACTTTCTGTAGGGACTTACGTAAGGTACTTACATCCACAAACTTCCACTTGAATTTGATTCATGTCTTTATATTATTTTAACAGTGGAAAATGTTGTTTCTTGAAAAATGACTCTTAATGCTCCACCTCTAGTAAGATCATTTTTTAAATAATAGTCCATTTTAGCGCTGTGATTGATTCAACTACCCTTACATCCTTACTGAGTCGGTGGGTTCAGCGTTCAGTCAATCAGGAAGAGTTTTGGCTGACGCTTTAAATGTAGTCATTCTATATTTAAGATAATTTTGCTACTGTGAAGATGACTTTCCATATGCCGAATAGAAAGCAAGTAGTATTCTTTGGTGAAAATATACTTGGATGCTTGACTATGCTTTTATGACATTTAATGAAAGAATTTGTCTTCGAACATAACACTATTCGAATATGAGTCTCAGATCACAAGAAACGTTCTGGCTCGGATACCTGGTCATGAATATGAAGAATTTTCGACTGAAGTTTAGAACGCACTAAACCAGAACAACTAATAAAATAAAGTAGGAGAAACTGCTCTTCAGAAGAATCATTAATTTAAGGCAGAATTCATGTTTTGAAGTTACCTCCCAAGAGCCTGAGAGAATTTCTGGGAAATCATTCATACCTTTTCAGTTAAATTGAATAAGTGAACGTGAAAGTTTGATTTCCAAGAAAATAGGTGAAACTCTTGCATGTGAATTGGGATTTGCTTAGTTCGCCAATGCTCAGGCAGTTTGTAGAGTTTTCACATGTAGTACAATAGTAAAGGAGCTGGTTGAATCACGAACTTTGATTAAAATTCGTAGACGAGTTTTTTGTTTCTATCTGCATGAAGTCCTGGGTACAATTGTAGATGCTTCCTAATACCGGCTATCTTACCGTGGTTGAGTTATCTCTAAAAGGAAAATGCTAGTTTGGACCGGAACTGCAGGTTTAGTCTCGTTCACTCCATCCCTGCTT